>PYAF01000353.1:266719-277664 GCA_007407185.1 Glycine tomentella
GGGGGGGGGGGGGGAGCCGTCATAAAAGAAAAATAGCAGAAAAAATAACTGATTGTATATTATACACTGCAAGAAACAAAATCTCATTTATTTCAGATCATAAATGCGTCTTCAATTTTTATTGTGGCACATAAAACAACCTTAACGGCTTAAACAGACAAATTAGAATGTATAATTTCAATGAATATATCAACTTAACCAAACAAAACTTGGCCGAGAAAATGTTAAAAGTCATACAAAATCCGTATAATTGACAATATCAAGGGAAGTTATATGATGGAGCAGGCAAAAAGGGAAAAGGTGCAACAGAGGCATACGATACAGGAGGACGCGCTTGAGTTTGATGGGGACTCCTGGCCTTGATATTTTGATTGCCGTTATCATCATCCAACTCTGAAGTCTCCATAGAGGATGCAGATTTCACAAAACCCTTTGCATTGTCTTCTAAGAATTGTTCGTTTTCAGAACGACGGTGAATCAAAAGCCCAGACATAAACACAGGGAGGTAAAGAAGACTGGCATGGAACATTCTCCTTGCCTTTTCTTTGGTACGGTTTCTATAGAATGAAAATGCTGCAGCGCTTATTGCAAGTGTAAGTGCAGCCGACTCAAGACAAAACCATCCAGAAGTCAAACCCCCTGTTGACAGGTGCAGAAACATGAGTATCAAGATTTTCCTTGAGGTAAAAAAATTCATATTAAATGAAAACTTTCTACCATTTCAATCGTCAGTTTAACTCAAATCCCCTCATTTGTGAACAAATTCTTATATACAAGTTTAAGGTTCTGTATGCAAGCTGCTACACTAATGTCTTTCAGCACAGAACATACGAACAAGGTTTTCAACTATTTGGACGGTACAGTGGCACGGGCAACAAATGTTATTAATAGAACCAAATACTGAATTTATTGTCAGCTTGTCTCTGTCTGATCACATTGCCACATGCAAAAAGGCTATATTTTTTACTTGACTAAAATTATAATTTTTTATTTTATTGATTATAAAATATTCAAAAATTCATACTACTCCACAAAACGGCACAGGCCAGAATCTTATTTAAGAAAGATTTCTTGATCAGGCTTTTACTTCAAATGAAATTTCTAAAAAGAATTCTATCAAAGCATGCAATCAATACTAGCACCAGATAATTAAGGTAAAAAATCTCAAGAAAAAACAATAATGAAGTATTTCTAGAAAAAGGAAACATCTACTCACAATCATAAGCCAAGAACCCCAAAGGGATTAGATATATAGAGTTCCTTAAAGCCACCAATGCTGTTCTATGCCCAGATGCATCAGCAAGAGAGTACATCTTAAACCTAAATTTGCAACAGAAACACACACGTGTCAATAAGTAAAGGATATTGTGTAGTTTGGAGCATAGGTAATTGAATGAAAAATTTATTAAGAGTGTAGTCATCCACCATGTGCAGCAATCAGCGTAACAAAATCCATGTTTAATGAGTACAATTTGTATGCTAAATGCTTATATAAATTTGGACAAATCCACCTGTAGGTCTCTACATTTTGAAAACTTTCTAGGTCCTTATAATTGGGTCCCCATAACTTGAGAAAAATGTTATATTGCTATCCTGAATCAGATATGGCATAAGAGTCATTTAAGTTTTTGTTTATATGAACAAGGACTTTAGGCAGATATTGACTAGACAAACAATATGAATATCCACCCCTTAAAACAAATACTGTGTTACAGAGCACCAAAATAGTTGTATGAAACAAAATTCTCACTATAAAGTTCAAACAAAGTTATAAGAGCATACCCTCCAGCAGCATAGTCATCACGACACAAATAGGCTAGGGCCATAAAATGTGGTATTTGCCAAAAATACAAAGCAGCTGGAAGAATCATTCCATTTAGTGAAATATCATTAGAAGCTGCAGCCCATCTGAAAATCAACAACAAAAAGGAGATGAGGGCAGAAAATATACGGCCTCTACACATGGTGAATGAAGTGAGACAACATGAGTAAAGAAAAAGAAAAGAGAGAGAGATACTAATTCCACTTCAAAAGAATTGAAACTCATTTTCAGGTAGTTAGCCATTGAATTACATAATCTTTTGACATATCACTCATTACTCCCACTGTACTTACAATTTGCTATTCAATTATTTAAAACTAATAAGACTTTGACCAATAGAAAATCAATAAATCACTAGGATAAAATTTGTCTCTGGCAATGGAAAATTAACGCACATAAAATACCAGCATGTAAAATATTGAGTCTAGCCATATGAATCTTGGGTGGAACAACTTAACTTACATTGCACATGGTAAAAAAGATTAAACAGCAGTTACATATATTCCTAAAGCATTCTGAAATTTGCATTACATAGGAAAGCCAAAAACAACTGTACATAATTTTACCCCAAAAGTGGTGGAATAGCACCGACAACAGCTCCCACCCATGTATTTATGGGATGAATCTGCTTCAAGGGTGTATATACAAATGCATACAGAATTAGGTTGGAAGCAGCAAGCCCAGCAGCTAACATATTGGTCTGGAATAACCTTGTCATAAAGCTGCAATGTTAGTCCCTCCACTCAAAACACATCAAACATTTATAAGAAATCAATTCACAGGTTTACTAGTTACACTAGAATAGCATACAATCAACAAAGTACGCAAATATGTTTCAATACCTGCATAGCTAGTAGAGCAGTACCAGCTAATCCAACAGAGGATGCCCAGCCAACTGCATGAGGTATTGTGATGCGTCCCGAGGGTAGTGGCCTGCGGCTTGTTCTCTTCATTTTAGCATCATTATTGATCTCAAACACCTAAAAAAAGACACAACTATTGAATACATCTTATGTTGACCAAAAATCTAATAGCAGTATTAAGGGGGAATAAAAAGCACATACTTCAGAACAAAACTATTTAAAAGGTCTTTAAGCAACAATAACAATAATATTTTGACATTCATAACAGTTACATAGCTAGAACTAGAAGGAAAAAAAAAGGTTGAGTTTATCTTTGTCTATCTTTGTATAGATACTCCCACTCGTCTTTCTTTATACTGTCTAATTGAAAGACTGATTTGATCAAGAATGGGTGAGAGAGGAAGAAGTCATTAAAAATGAACAAGAAATTATATGAAAAGCAATTAAAACTGTGAAAACATTAATTCTCAGGCAAGAAATAATTTCTAGCTATAAAAATTCTGTCTAACTGCAATCATAACAGCGCCATAGGAGTGTGAGAATAAAAGAAATTTGGGAGCTGAATAAAAAATGTCAGGAAAAGAATAAGATTTAATATGTAAGAAGAGTGCTATAGAAGGGAAAAAGATCCCCCACCCCCCCACCCCCCACCCACATACACACCCAAAAAAAAAAAAAGTCAGCTTGCAATCATGTTCCCACCTCTGAATCTTGTCATTCTTATGTTGGTAGACTCAGCTTGGAATGGAATGGCCATTCCATGACATTTTTGTAGCAAACAAAGGAATGCTTACTCTCAGGGAATAGAACTAAGAACAGAATCACCATTCTTGCATATCCAAAAATGTTCATGATTTTGTTGAGACTCAAATCTTAAGAGAACGTAAAATATGTCACTCTTAAAACAGAAGTAATAAAAAAAGGAAAACAAAATGAATCACAATAGACAAGTATAGAGTAAGAAAATCTTCTCAAGAACCAACCTGATTCAAAGAGTTAGCAGATGCAGCAACCATCATGGTACCCAAGCAAGTGCAAGAAAGTGCTGAAAGATCAACAGCACTACCACTCCCCAAGACAAACCCAGTCCCAGATGTTGCAACCACAAGCATGCTGGAATTGAGTTAGAAAATGATTAGTTAAAAAAGGTTTTAACAGAATGACTACTATGGGAAAATATATATATATATATATATATATATATATATATATATATGTATATATATGTATATATATATATATATTAATTATAAATCTAACAAAATAGGCATTCAAGAGATAGTGCAAACAGTAGCACTCCAGGTTTTTCATAAGTAGCATGCGATGTACACACACTGACACACATACACAGAGGTATGGGTATGAGGAAAGGGTGAGTATTTTAATAGTCAGACTAACAAATTTTGGATGTAAATGTAATCATCCAGACCCATTAGATGAATAAAAATCCTATCCACTATAGGTGAATTTTGTAGGATTCTCATCCTACGAGTATTGTATTCTATTGGGGTTGCCTAACGATACTATACCACAATAGTTTGCTCTTACATTATTGAAGATTGAGATCGTAATTCTATATCCTAAATCTAAATAATAATTTATTTGCATAGATTAGATACGGGAATGTTAAGAAAGAACCTGAGACGAGCTTTGGAGAGCTCCCAATAGCACCTTCCATAGTGGCGAGTCAACGACACAAAGTCGGTCGTAGCTTTAGACGCAGAAGCGGAAGAGATATCGAATGAAGTTGCAGAAGCAGCGATGCGATGGGGATTCGAAGAGGAAGAGGAAGAGGAACGCGCATAATTAAGATTGTGAGAATTGAGGAATTTGGAATAGAAGGAGGTAACAAAACCCCTCCTCCTCAACATCATTGATTTGATTGAACCAAATCGGAAGAACAACACTTCGTACACCTAGAGTCTCCCGTTGTACAGCACACGCTTCTTTTCTAACTTGTATAATTGGGCTCAGAAGGAAGCCACACAACAACACACCGTTTGGGCCTCATCTTCATAATGGGCCTGGGGACTCCTCTTAAGCGAACTGGATGTATATGGGGAGTTACTATTCGCCCCTATCATGGCTGAATATTTTTTTTTTTTTTAAATGTCATTCCCACATAATTACTTTTATTTCCGTTGTAATGCAAGGCGTACAAACAAAATATAAAATAAAAATATGCCTTCATTATGTATTTGTTTTGGCTTAAAAACACATTAGAAGCATATAAAATCTGAAATGGAATCTCTATTTTATTATGTATCTTAACATATTTCATTATATTTATTAACAGAGGAAAATTGGGATAAGGGGACGCTGAAAGGGGAAGAAAGAGGATTTATTGGATTTGAACTAGGGATAAACATATGTACATAAAGTTTATTTTTATTTCTTGACATATGTACATCAGTCGTACCTTATAAATAATAGCATATTTAATTTATTTGAAATGATGCTGAAATGCGTTTTAGTTCAGTGGATGTCTCTCTCTATCTACATAAATTGTTAATCAACTAGTATTTTAATCTTGGGCATTGCACAGAATAAACATTTATTTTTTGTAATTAAAATTTATAATTTATAATAAATAAACATTTTCAATATATAAATTATAATATCAATAAAACCTGTGAAAAATAAATATGCTGACTTGTTAGTCTGTAATTAATGGTGATTTTGACCCGTTCCAACCGTGCCTAGTCTATATCACAGAAATAACCTCGTCTTTGCTTATGCCTAACTGTGATTTTAATCCGTTTAATGGTGATCATGGGCAGCAAGTGTCGGACACTCAATAAAATCTTCAGTCTTAATAATTGTGTGAAAATCATTTCTCAATGTGGATTAAAAATGGATTTAGAGCATAAACTATTTTCAATATATGACTTTTGTGTCTCTCCTCAATTTGACGTGAAAAATATTAAAACATTATAAAATGTTTTTTTAATAACAAATATTAATTTATTAGAATATTATTTTTTTATTAACAAATATTAATTTGTTAGAATACTTTTTTAATTCACAAATATTAATTTATAAGAATATGAATTTTATTAAGAAATTAGACTTACAACGTTTTATTTTCTTTTCTCCTTCCTTAATTATCCAATCACCTTTTATATCTTTATAATTAGGCATAACAACGGGACGGGACTAGGACGGGTATTTCATTCCCCGTTCTCGTCCCCAACTCAAACACTACTCTCCGACCCCGTCCCCAATCTTTGTCGGGGTTTTAAAACTCACCATCCTCATCCCAATGGGGGTCGGGTTTTTCCCGCCCCGTCACGTCCCCGTTATTTGATTAAAATTTAAAAAATAAAATATAAAATAATTTTTTATTGAAAAATCGGACGAAAAAATTAATTACGTAACAAAAAATAATAATAACAAATCCACATTTAAAATATGGTATCATAATTTAAAAATTAGAAAAGAAAATCAATCAATTCAATTAAAAAAATAGAAAATAATTTTTATTTTTTTATTTTTTAATATTATTTATTACGGAGCGGGTGCGGGGCGGGTATCGGTAACTCCATACCTACCCCCGCCCCCGCTTTTGGCTATAGGAGAAAACTCGAACCCAAACCAGAACCCAATACACTCGATTTTTCCCTATTAAAATTGAGACGAATTCGGGCGAATGCCTACGAATTCGGATCCAGCTACCATACCTATTTTTAACCTAACTATGTCTAACACAGCTAGCCTTTCTTTACACTTAATTCAGTTAATTGTCTTTGAACTTATGAAACGGAGACATATAGCCTAAAAACTTGTATATTTAAATAGACAATATAACAACTATTTATACCATATAAAACTTAGCAGCAAACTCAATTTTACATTCAATCTTCTTTTGATCGACTGATTTGTAGTTAAACAATTTTTTTGATAGAAAATAAGCCCTCATCTGTGTTAAAAAATAATTGTTACATCTTCTCTTCTTCTTCTTTAATGTTGTAGCTGATAATGACACATTAAAGTGGTTTTTTTTTCGTTATCTTTAAAAAATATATTTGCCACTCATAGCGGGTGAAGATTTGTGGTTCTGCTCCCATGTAAGCAATCTTTAACCCCCCCCTTATCTAAATAAAGAGGATGAAAACAAAGTATTGACATGTTTCTTCTTTTGTAACTTTGTTAGATAAAAACACCAATTATTTTAATATGCAAAATTAAATCAATTTAACGGCTAAATGGTCAATTCAATGCTAGTTTAAAAGAAATTTGACGGTTAAATTAATTAAGTATAAAGTTTGATATTTAATATCAATTCATTATGTCTCTTAAAATATTAAATTAATTTGCAAAATGTTAAAAAAAATTACAGAAATATTTCAAAATATTTAAGGAAGCAACATAATATATCATGTAATTCTAGAAAATTAACTTGAGCATTTATATTCTGAAAAAAGAAAGATATAAGCTTCTTCTTTTTTTTTTTACTCTATATAAGCTTCTTGTACAGTCATGTAATTCGAGTATTTATGTCATGTAATTTCAGTAATCTTCCTCACTTGCATAGTTTTGCAAAACAAAAACATTCTTTATAACAATGTTTCTTAATTTTAGAGAATATGTTTAGATACGTACGAAGAAAAGATTAAAAAAAATATGAAATTATTTACATAAACACCAAGGAGAAGGAGAAAAATATGCGAATATACTATTATAAATTTAGAATAGATGGAATAAAGTATATTATATTTGAAATTATGAGAAAAAAGATGAGAGGCAGAGAAGTAAGAAGAAGATAGCCAGAAGCATAGGCTAAGATTGTCCACAACATGTGGACAGCAGGAACAAGGAGTGTATAGATCAACAACTACCCTTCCCTTTTCCTCTATCACTCCCAACACTCACTCTTCTTCTTCACTTGTACACTCTTCAACCACTCAACAAAGTGGTTGGTTTTTGGTTCTTAAGCTTAACTTAAGCCATGGCATCCACATCCTCTCTGCATCTATCTCAGGCCCTTCTGGCACGTGCTGTGTACCTTCATGGCTCTTCTTCTGACCGTGTCTCACTCTCCTTCCCATCATTCTCTGGCCTCAAGTCACATTCTCCATGCAACAAAGCAGCAGCCACGTCCACACGAAGAAGGAGTGCTTGTGCTTCCACCAGCGTTGTTCGAGCCGCTGCGGTTGAGACACTGGACCAGACCACTGAGGTTTCTCTGGTAGAGAAATCCGTCAACACCATTCGGTTTTTGGCCATTGATGCTGTTGAGAAGGCCAACTCTGGTCACCCTGGTCTCCCCATGGGGTGTGCTCCAATGGGTCACATTCTCTACGATGAGGTCATGAGGTACAATCCCAAGAACCCCACTTGGTTCAACCGTGACCGTTTCATTCTCTCTGCTGGACATGGCTGCATGCTCCAATATGCTCTCCTTCACCTTGCAGGCTATGACAGTGTTCTGGTCAGCTTTTACTTCTTGTTTCTTTTTTGTACTTTTACTATTGGGATTCATTTTGATCTGTGACTCAGAATTCTGATCATCATGCCGTTAGCATTTTATTTAAGTGCATTGTTACAAGTCATCAAATCACTTTTTTTTGTCATGTATGATAAGTTTGTAAGTTTTATGATAATTACCTTAAAAGTCATAACCGATATGATTTTCAATCGGTTGATAATGTAAAAATCTTTATACTGATGTGACAGTGGAACAAAATTTAACTCGTGTTGTTATCTGATCTCTAAATTTATTTACATTGATTGGTGAAACAGTTTTGAATCCTTTTAAATTTGTGTGGCGATTTTTTTTTTTTTTATCTCCTTTGGTAAGACATGAGGTGGTATATGTATCTTAATAGCCTCCACCAAAGGGTCATATGGATGACCTTTTATGGATATATATAATTGTGAAGCTTTTCAAGTTGTGGGATCTTCATTAGCTGAATTTGTTGTTTTCGGGTTACATGATAGGAAGAAGACCTGAAGGAATTCCGACAATGGGGGAGCAGGTCTCCTGGACATCCTGAGAACTTTGAGACACTTGGAATTGAAGTGACTACAGGTTAGATGTTTCATTAGTTTATGTTATTGTTATCATGGTCAGCCTTTTTGCTGTGTTCTGTGCTTATCCTCGTGTTTTGTTTAGGTCCTCTTGGTCAGGGCATTGCCAATGCTGTTGGGTTAGCACTAGCTGAGAAACACTTGGCTGCACGATTTAACAAGCCTGACAATGAGATTGTTGACCATTACACGTAGGATAACTAAATCTTGTTTTGTTGTCATTCTCTCTACATTGTGATCTATGTACTTGCAATTCCTGGTGTTTTACCAGTGAGAATTGTTTTTTCTTTGTTTTACTCTTGTAGATATGTTATATTGGGTGATGGTTGTCAAATGGAGGGAATTTCAAATGAAGCATGCTCACTTGCCGGTCACTGGGGTCTAGGGAAGCTTATTGCTTTATATGATGACAACCACATTTCCATTGATGGTGACACTGAGATTGCATTCACTGAGGATGTTGATAAACGTTTTGAGGCACTTGGGTGGCATGTAATTTGGGTGAAGAATGGAAATACTGGATATGATGAAATTCGTGCAGCCATTAAGGAAGCAAAGGCTGTCAAAGACAAACCCACTATGATCAAGGTTAGTTACATGAACTGAATATTGAAGCAAATGGATTTATCCAAAACATCATTTATGTCACTAGTTACTTGAGTATACTAGTGGAAGTAGCATAATGAGATTTCTGTGAGCGAAAGTAAACCATTTTTGTATGCTATTTTTGGGGGGTATTTTATTAGCTTTATGCTCATCTGTGATTACTATTTCACAGGTAACCACTACCATAGGATTTGGTTCTCCAAACAAGGCTAACTCCTACAGTGTTCATGGAAGTGCATTAGGTGCTAAAGAAGTGGATGCTACAAGGAAGAATCTTGGATGGCCATACGAGCCTTTCCATGTGCCAGAAGATGTTAAAAAGTATGGATTCGGAGTTAGAGATATCTGTGTTTCCTCTTAGTCTGCTGAGATTTTCATGATATTGAATGTAACTTTCTTTACTTTTCCCTAGGCATTGGAGTCGCCATACCCCTGAGGGTGCTAAACTTGAAGCTGAGTGGAATGCCAAGTTTGTGGAATACGAGAAGAAATACAGTGAGGAAGCTGCAGAGCTGAAGGCTATTATTACTGGTGAATTACCAGCTGGTTGGGAGAAAGTACTTCCGGTGAGTAAACTAACAAACTTCCAGGTTTCTCTTAATATTTATCCTTAGTAGTTGCATGATGTCTAATCCAATTTTATCGGTGCCCTTATAATGAGAAAAATTCTGAATGGTGGTGATTTGTTTCCATGATTTGTTATAATCATTAACTTTCCTAATTACAGTTAAAATTCATATTAAGTAGCATGTGCATTGCATCTTCACTCATCATCCCTATTTTTGCTTCATGATAAAACTTGACTTCCATCATTTGTTTCTGGATTATTGACTACCCTTCTAATTTGATTTCAACTCTCAGACATACACTCCAGAAAGCCCTGCTGATGCTACAAGAAATCTGTCTCAGCAAAATCTAAATGCCCTTGTTAAAGTTCTTCCTGGTCTACTTGGTGGCAGTGCAGATCTTGCCTCTTCCAACATGACCTTGTTGAAATCATATGGAGATTTCCAAAAGAATACTCCCGAAGAGCGCAATGTTAGATTTGGTGTTAGAGAACATGGAATGGGAGCAATCTGTAATGGTATTGCTCTTCATAGCCCCGGATTCATTCCATACTGTGCAACTTTCTTTGTCTTCACTGACTACATGAGAGCTGCCATAAGGATTTCTGCACTGTGTGAAGCTGGAGTTATTTATGTGATGACTCATGATTCAATTGGACTTGGAGAGGATGGACCAACTCATCAGCCAATAGAGCACTTGGCAAGCTTCAGGGCAATGCCAAACACTTTGATGCTTCGTCCAGCTGATGGTAATGAAACTGCTGGATCATACAAAGTTGCCGTGGTTAACAGGAAGAGACCCTCAATTCTTGCACTTTCTAGGCAAAAGTTGACCCAACTCCCAGGAACTTCTATTGAGGGAGTTGAAAAGGGTGGCTACATTATTTCAGACAACTCGTCAGGTAACAAGCCTGATGTTATTTTGATTGGAACTGGTTCTGAGTTGGAAATTGCTGCTGCTGCTGCTGAGGATCTAAGGAAGGAAGGAAAAGCTGTTAGAGTTGTTTCTTTTGTTAGCTGGGAACTTTTTGATGAGCAGTCAGATGAATACAAGGAGA
>PYAF01000353.1:282876-296246 GCA_007407185.1 Glycine tomentella
AATCCGTATAAACCATACGGATTACCACCTCCATAACACATCCACGGATTACCGGATCCGTACGACGCTTCTACTGTCTACCATGCCCAAAACGAAAAAACTAACCTCACACAGCGCCGCCACCAACCGCCGACCACACCACCGAGCACGACGGACCAAATGCGGGAGCAACGAAGAGCAAGAAGCACCAATCACCGACAAACACCACGCGAAGAAGAAGAAGAAGAACCAGAGGGCGCGGAGGAGGGAGAAAGAAAACGAAAAGATTTTAAATTAAATGAAGAAGGGTAAAAATGGAAATGCACTGTTGCCTTAATGGTGTAGAAGAAAAAACGCTGGTGTATGAAGTTGCACTCAATTTTAAGTCTAGCTGGCTAGCCCACCTTGCCCAACCTGTTTTTTGCCTTAGCCCGGCCCAATTTAAAAAATGGGTTAACTATGTCATCAAACCCGTTTTGACAACCATTAAACTTGATTAAACACTATGCAAAAAAAAAAAAAAAACTTGATTAAACACGAACTTTTCATAATATTATTGACCAAGAGATTTACTCTTAAAATTTCATCCATTGTCTTTTTTAGTATCTTTCCCTCTTTTTACAGAATTAAAAAACTAGGCAATCTACTCTCCTTACAAATATGCAGTGACCTTTACATGCATCCAAAATAAATCACCTTAACTATTTTTTGGCAAATCTAAATAAATAATACAAATTAAATAAATATTTTGAAAAAAGAGATTCTTTCAAAAATATTTTGAAATTTGGGACTTCTAATTTGGACGTGTTCCAATCCGTCGCTAATACTCTTTATATAGTATTATTTTTTTAAAAATCTGTCGTTATTTCAGTCACTAATTCGGTCGCTACCACTTTTTACAAAATATTGAGATTTTTATAAAATCCGTCATTAATTTGATCTCTAATTCGGTCTCTAGCACTTTTTTACAGAATATTGTGATTGTTTTTAAATGTATTGCAACCACAATATTGTGATTTTTTAATTTTTTAAAAACTGAAATCGTTTAAAAATTTACTGTATAATTTTTGTAAATAGATATACCAAAAAAATATTACTTAATTTGAACCAATTTTTTATTAACTTTGTTTTTTTATAATTGAATTCCATAAAAATAGTATCTATTTTAATTTTACGAAGCATTAATTTTCATGAAAAATAACTTGTGTTTAGATACACTTTTTGAGTTTTTGATTTTGGTTCAATTTTTTTTTTAAGATTTGAGTCAAAATTCAATTTAATCTGTTTAAATTCATTACTGTATGTAATTAAATATGCATATAACTTTTAATTCACCCATGATTTTTTAAGTTTGTTTTTATTTTTACGTCTTAATGTCTGCAAAAAAAGTAACTCAAATTAGGTGTATGATATGTCCTTTAAATAGTCATGGTCCAAATTACGCGTACGATATGTTTTTCAAACGATCATAATTTTTGATAGAAATATTCGATCGAAACGTACTTTATGTCAAAATGCTCGAGATCAAGAGAAGTAATTAAAAAATAAAAAATAGCATTAAATTAACTAATTAAATAATTAAAAAAGTAGACTGTTTGAAAATTTTTGGCTGATCGAATCCTAAATTGTAATTTTGAGACACTTAAAGGCATTTTTTGGAAAAAAAATAGTTGACCAACTCTCCTTTAGAAAGTTACCCAAGCCTTTCCTCTCTTAATTTCGAACATTTTGACATATTGTACACCTCAATCGAACATTCCTATCAAAAGTTATGACCATTCAAAGTTCGCTCAACACTGTGCATGTGTGACACGTATCACAACCAAATGAAGCACGCCTAAATTGGACGTGTTTAAACACACACAAATTGGACGTGTTTGACTGCCCCAGATTTTGAAATATTTTTAAAAGAACCCCTTTTTTCAAATTATTTATTTTAAATTTGCCCTATTTTTCCCTAATCTTTTCCCCAATCAGAACCACGCTAAGTCCCCTCCATTTATACCAAATATACCAGTAACCATACTCTCCATATGATGAAACTTCCAACTCCTCCATATTTATAGACGATTTCAGTGTGCCTGACAAATATTGTTCACGAGGAGTTTACATCAATTCAATTACACGTATCAGAAATAGATATAAGGAAACGGATATAATGTCTCGTAAAATCACGTATTTATTTCGTTCATACAGATCACCAAGCATGCAAACAAACAAGGAGGAATGTTACTGTGACGTTCATGAACATCGCAAAGGGAAATGACATCCATAAAGCTTTTGAAAGGTGATAGAGCAAGTCACTTTGATTTAAGAGAGACCAATTACTTTCCCAGTTGTTGTATCAAGATCAATGTCATAGAAGCATGGCCTTGTAGGAAGCCCTGGCATCGTACTCATTGTTCCAACTAAAGGATAAATAAATCCAGCGCCTATACTAGCTCTTACATCCCTTATGGGTAAGACAAACCCACTTGGAGCTCCCTTTGCTGCAGCATTGTCTGAGAAAGAATATTGTGTCTTAGCCATGCAGATTGGAAGACCAGAAAATCCTTGCTTGCTATACATCTCAATCTGCTTCTCAGCCTGGTTAGACAACAAGAATGCCAAACAGGTGGTCATAGGGTGCGTCAAAAAGAAAAAATCTCTTTGTATTTAGTTAAATAACAATTATATGCACTTCTATTAAGGATTTTTGGTAGGAACAAGGATACTAAAACATTGTGGAGTGTGTAGTTTATGTATTCCTTTGATGTGTGAGGTTGGTTGCAATGCTGGCATCTTTAACAGTAAAAGTAAACTTTCATAACCATACAAGAGATGAGATCACCTGTTCTGAGTACTCAACACCACTGGCTCCATATGACTTTGCTATTGCCTCTATTTTCTCTTTTATACTCAGGTCAACAGGATACAGGAACTTCAATGGCTGTGTCACATTCTCGCAGGCTTTTTGAACTGCAATGCCCAGGTCAACCTGAATCATGACAAGGCATACCTTAGCAAATAATAAATACCATTTCTAACTGAATGATACTATGACTTGCAATGTATCCTATAACATGCATGTAGATAAACTAAATTGTGATGCTAATTGTAGCCCTGAAATGGTTCTATTTACTTAAAATCTGAAGTCTACAGCATGTGATGGATATAAATATGTGCTATCACAAGCACTACTTGGGTATTTGATCCAACACAATTTAAAATTATGAGGGTGACGATGCAGGCTGCTCGACGGTTTTAAAGGGCCAAGGAAGCAACTCAACAACAGTTCATGTAGCAGGCGAAAAATTAAAGACAGATCAAAGCTAAATTTTATATTCAAATATGCCAGGCCACAAACAACTTAATCAAATGTGATAGATTGATTCTTACATTTCTCTGTTTTCTCCTTTGGTTTTATTGATTTTTATAATTCAATAACCTATACTTTTGTGTGAAGGTAAAACACTGGTGTGGACTATGGCTTCTTTGTTGCTGAAATGTAAGACTCAGGAAGTATGAACTTACGGCTCCTTTGCCACCATGCGCATGATGGGTACAAATTACAGCATCATAAGCTCCAGCAGCTAATGCAGCACTTCGAACTGCATTTACCTCGGCTTCAGTGTCGGATGAAAACTTGTTGATGGCAACTACAACATTTACACCGTAAGATTTTGTATTTGATATATGTCGTGCCATATTCACACAACCAGCCTCAACCAGGGCAACATTTTCAGTCAAATATGCATGGTCAAGAGGTCTTCCAGCAACAACTGCAGGTCCTCCACCATGCATTTTTAGTGCTCTGATAGTTGCCACAATAATCGCACATTGAGGTGTCAAACCACTATAACGACACTTAATGTTCATAAACTTTTCAGTTCCAATATCAGCACCAAAACCAGCTTCAGTAACTACAAATCCACCTGGTCCAACTAACTTTAGCGCAATCTTATCAGCCACAATAGAAGAATTCCCATGAGCAATATTTGCAAATGGACCTGCATGAACAAGAACAGGAGTTCCTTCCAGAGTCTGCATAAGGGTAGGGTGAATGGCATCCTTCATTAAAACTGTTAAAGCACCTCCAACACCTAGATCATCAGCAGTTACAGGGTCACCACTCTTGCTATTCCCAATAACCATTTTCCCAAGCCTCTCTCGCATATCAGCTAAGGATGTTGTCAGTGCCAAAACAGCCATAATCTCACTAGCAACTGAAATATCAAAGCCTGTTTCTCTCACCATTCCTTTCTCATCAGGTCCCTGGCCAATAGTAATTCTTCTCAAGAATCGATCATTGATGTCCATTACTCTCCTCCATGTGACAGAATTTGGGTCAATATCAAGCCTAGCAAATTTATTTACTTCTTCTGGTGTAAGATCATCTGGATTGGTCTTTGAAATGCCAAGCTTCTTAAGACGCCTGAACATGACATCATTAAAGCTCCTTTTCCCTTCTTTATTTGGAGGGCACAACCGGTTAAAAAGAGCCTTATCTGACTGTGTTGACTCATGGAAAATTCGGGTATCAATTGCAGCAGCTAGAAGATTGTTTGCTGCAGTTATTGCGTGAATATCTCCGGTTAGATGAAGATTGAATTCATCCATGGGAATAACTTGGCTATAGCCACCACCAGCTGCACCTCCTTTAATTCCAAAAGTAGGTCCTTGCGATGGTTGACGAAGGCAGGTGACTACCTAACAAAATGAGATAAGATGGGATTATGCATCCAGCATAACTTTGACATGGGATTAAAGATTATAGTTTTCCAATAATATCTTGAACCCAAATAACCAGTGAAGGCCTAAATGATGAATGAATGAACAATTTCTACATCATGTCATCTCATCATCACATAAGCAAAAAAAAAAAAAAAAAAGAACAGGAAAATACTTCCAAAACAGAACAAAAGGATTTTTCCAGAGACTCAACTATTATCGTTCATGTGTGGATTCATGATTAAGAATATGAGGCATAACATCATAAATAAATAATGAGGCCGAGCCCTCGCACAATGGTAAAGTTGTGGCTTGGTGCAGTGGCGGATCTAGGACCCTGGGTCAGTGGGGGCAATTTATTTTAAAAAAATAAAAAATTAATAATTATCATTATCATATGAGATAGTTGGGTTCAAACACGAAGATAAAAGGTACAAAATATAAAATTTTAAGATAAATATGTGCACTTTATTAAAATAAGATGATGCATTTACTTACTCTTACATGTGAACTGGTAAGAAAATTCAAATACATAAAATTAGGGGGTGCAAAATATAAAATTAAGATGTGCAAAATATAATATTTTTGGACAGATATTAGTGATTTTATTAAAATGAGGGGGTGCATTAGCCCACCCTCACATGAACATGGATCCGCCGGTGGCTTGGTGACTTGTTGGTCATAGGTTCAAATCCGGAAACAGTTTCTTTGCATATGTAAAGGTAAGGCTGTGTATAATATTTCTTCTCCTTACCTTCGCAAAACGAGGAGCTATGGGCAATGAGGCACGTAATTCTTTTTAACATCATAAATAAATAATGCCACAAAAGATTTCAGACCAATTGACTAAATTTAAAAAAAAAATCCAGATTCAGTTTGCTATTAAATGCCACAAATGTTGAAGAAAAGAAAAGGATTACCTTTTTATCAAGAAAAGCACCTAAAGCTTGACAGAGCCCCACTGTAGTAGTAGATTTGCCTTCCCCGAGAGGAGTCGGAGTAATGCCTCCGACCACAACATAATACCCATCTTCTGATCCTTGAAGCTCATCAAGAACGGACAACAAAACCTGTGCATGAGCATCCAAATCACTCTCCAGCTAAGCTATAATACAGAAATTATCGCATGTATCCTCAAGTTGTTAACGAAAAAGAACTTCTAGGGTACCTGGTTAGTTGCATGTAACCGAAATCTAACATAAAACATTATTTGTTACATACCATAATCAATCATAAACAAATAAACTAATAATATCATGATATTCCTCTAACTCAAATCTGAATCTTTCTCAAGTGCAGAACGTGGTAGATTAATTACCTTAGCCTTGTATTTACCGTAAAGGTCATAGTGATTGGGACTAAGGTTGAGGTCTTTGGCGATCTGGGAGATATGAACGGGTTCAACGGAGTTTGCAATGTCTATGTCCGCAGGAACAGGGGACACCACCTGCAACTTCCTCACTGTAGTTGAGGAACTCATTGTGTTGAATTCCGATTTAGTTTCAGTTTCGGGCAGAAACAAGATTTCAGAATCTGAAAACTAAGGAAAGAGAAGAAAAGCGCAAACGTTGATTTTTGTATGTTGTTTATTATTTCTTGAATCTTATCCCTCTCTATTTTGTTTCTTTTATTTCTCAGTCTCTGTCATCCTCTGACACAGACAAATAGGCATATCAATCGAGAAATTCCTCCCTGTATAATCATTTAATGTAATTCATTATTTAGTTTAACAATAAAACAGGTTTGCTTAAAAAACCAATACTACAAAGTTTTTTTGGGGGATTACATAATAATAAGGAAAATATTTAATAATGCTATTTTTAAAAAATTAATATTTATTATTATTTAAGTATAATAATTAATGTTATAAACTCTCACCAAAAAAATAATGTTATAAATATATTAATGTATTTATTTTTATAATACATTTATTTGTTAATTTTTAATTAATACTCATAACCCTTTCAATAATATTTATTATTATTTTAATAACAAAACAAAAATACTATTGTTTCATATTTTTTCGTAGATTGAGAATTTCTAACTTCTTATCTTATATATATATATAAATTCATGCACATTAGCATTTCAGGTATTAGTTAAATAAATAAATAAAAGATCTATTAAATTATTTAATATAATTATTGAAAAGTATAAAGAGTCTCATTTCAACTGCTTGAATTTAATTGGTAGAGAATTATTTTAACTTAACCATTATTTTGGTTAAAGTCTTAAATATACTATTACGTTAAATATAAATAATTTATTAATAAGTAATTAATTTGAGTAATATTAAATTTAATTTTTTTAAGTAAAATTTCAAATTCAAATTTTATAAATAAAATAATGTATTAATCATAAAAAATATGATAATAACAAAAAAAATATCAATAACCTCATCCTAAAAACAAAAAGAGCACCTTGCCCCAAATTACATTGATATAATGAAATTAATATGTAAAAATGTGATAAAATCTACAAGACTGCAAAAACAAAAACTTTACTAACATTTTTATACCCTCTATCTCCATACCTATTTATGGTGTAAAAAAACAAAGAAAAAATCTTTAAATTATAATTTCTCTCCTTCACTTTCCCTTGTGCTTTTGTAGAAAAATGAGGGAATGATTGGTCAAAAACGAAAAACACATATTTTACAATCCTTTAAAGGAGGCACACCTAAAAGCATGTTTCATTTCTTCCCATTTTGGATAGATAAGGTGGGAAAGTTCATATAAGTATAAAGATAAAAATATTTTTATTTATAATATATATATTACTGTCTACATAATCAAATAAGAAAAAAATCATTTTTTACTTATCAAACAACTTAAAAAAATTGTGTCACTTTCTTCTTCTTTTTTCTTTATTTATTTATTTCTTTAAAAAAAATCCTAAACCATACATACCCTTGTTGATTTCTAGAAGAACCGAAGATGTCGGTGGTGTTGCACTGGTGAGTATGGTAGAGATAATGTTGGATGGCATCGTTGGGAACAAACAAATTAAGCGGAAGTATTGATTACCTGCAACTCTGCAAGCATTTTGAAGGTTAAGACAGTGTAAATATGTGGCAAAAGTTTTTAGTAGTGGAGAAAGAAAACATACCTAATGGAAGTGTTTACAGAAGAATGGAGATGGTGTGAACAAATGGAGGAGTAGTGGTGTGGTTGCTGACAATTGCATGCTATCTTATCTTAATTTGCATGTGTCATGAAATAGTAGTAATATTTATAGCTTGCGCTGCGACATACAATAGAATAGAATGCGCTCCACGGAGCAGTGTAGGTTCTGAAATACAGATTGGCGTTCGGCTTGATGACAACACAAGAGGATAGCTTGCTTTGTCACACAAGGTGTCTGACTGCCAGGCCAAATTTCTTAGCCTTATTGACCCTGCTATAAGTTCAGAAAACCTATATTAAAAATAATAAGTGCAATGGTAAAGCTGTCAAATAAATTATGTCAAAATATGGTTTCCCTAATAAAATTTATACTTCTCTCAAAAAAAAATATACTATATAAAATTATGTGTATAAATGAAGTTATCAAAAATATAATTATCATAATAAATAAGTTTAATACATCATTAAGTCCTTAAACTTTTTGTGATTTTTAGTTAGACTCCTAAACTATAAAAAAATTATAATTGGATTCTTGATCTTTTAAAACATTTGTAATTAGATCCTTGAAGTTAGTTTATGACATCTTGGAACCGTAAGAAAAATAACTTGTGACGGTTTTACTAACAGCGTGTATAAAATTATTTTGTAATTTATTTGGCAAATGAAGTAAACTATTTGGGAGAGATTTATTGTTTTGGTAATTTTATTCCATTTGAGTTTGAATATAATGGGTTGATGGAAAATGTAAATTATTATGTCAAATAGACCCACTTTATTTTTGTGTAATTATAGTTTTTTTAAAGTTTACAGAGAGAATTAAAAGTCATAAATTTTATAGAAGACAACTCCAATTTCGAGCTCACATAAATGTCATCGTCACAAGCCAGAGTAAACAGCAAAATAAAGTTATTCATGACATACTTTATAATTTTTTAAACTATTACACATCTTTAAGGATTTAAGACCTCTTAGGTGTACACGAGTTGCATGAACATTTACATCTACAGATTTACTCTTGCTGGAAGTATTAGCTCAATGTTTACATTATACATGGGATTTTGTAAGTCATTTGGGTCTGGATGAATATGAGGATTGTAGGCATCGAACAATGGACCTTTTTCATACAGAACCATGAAAGTCATTAGATGTATAACTAAGCCAATGGTTAGAGTTCTGGAATGCAACCCGACCAAAAATATAAGCAAAAAGTCCTCCACATGATCTGTGCTAGAAGTTGATTACCAATGCAGTCACTGGCTTTGTTATTTGGTGAAGAACATCCTTGTGCCAAAAAGCAGCATTAGCAAGCCCCAGTTTTGCTCAGATTTACGGCTGAAAAGGATGTAGTACGTGAATAATGACAACAAAAGAAAAGTATTCTAGACATCGGCGACTGTATGAAGCAGAATGACAAATAAAATTGACCTTCTAAGAGTTTGGAAGTAGCCGTCCATTGTACATTTTATCAAGCAATTTCCGTGCCTCAGGCCTCCTTAGGAGACCTTTATTATTTGGCAAACCAGTTCCTAAACAAACAGGACAGACAAGCTTTCCTCGACCTGTAGTTTATAAATACTATATTATTGATCAACCATGCAAGTGAATTGCACATGGCAATACTAGAAAAACAATGCTTGTGTTTGGAAAAGGTAAAGAAGGGGTGGGGAAGAGATGAGAAAAGAGACTCAACCCTTTTCGGAAAGATTTTCAAGGAGGTGAAGGCTCATTCCCTCTGCTTTAACTTAAAAGAACAGTATAATAATCCCCTTTTTTTTCCTTATTTTGAGAACATCCAAAAAGAAGTAACTTTCCCCATTTCCCTTCCTTATCCTTTCCCTCCACTCAAAAACTTCCATACATAGCATAAAAGCAAGAAACAACAAAGTGAGCAAAAGAACATAGGTATAATTTTCATTACTTGACTAAGAAAACAAATTTTAGTGATATGGCAAAATGAAAGAGAGAAAAAATGTACTCCATAAGTGTCTATTGAAAATGATAGAACTAGATCAGGATTGAAGATAGAGAAGAAAATAGATGAAGAAAACTGACCAAAATGTGTGTTATTCTCTCGTAAAATTCTTTGGTAACAGCCAAAAATGATTTGTACTAATGCTCTAGATATTTGAGAGACTCTGACCTTTCCTCACTCTTGGAGTCCAAACCTTTCCAAAATGATAAGAAACCTTCTCTTGACCCCATTTCTTATTTATACTGTATACATAATTGAGTATTTTAGAAAGACAAAGTCCCACCTTGGTTTTACATGTTTTCAATCTTTTTATAAATCATCCTTTAATTTGAGCTTACAAAACAAGTTAATAAAGGTATGAGCTAGCATGCATGAGAAACAAATGATGTTTGTAAACTTCCAGCCCGACTCAATCTCATATGTGTAAGCTTTTCTCATCAAGTCAAGCTGCAAGCTTACAAACATCATTTGTTTCTTATACGTCTAGGTTTGTGTCTCCACTAGCTTGTTTATAAGCTCAAAACAAAAGATGTAAAACCAAGAATTGTGGGAATTTGAACTTTTTAAATGCTAAAATTATATACAGCATAATAAGAAAAAGGGTTGAAAGGAGGGGATCTTATCTATCCTTTTGGTTGGACTCGTGGAGAATGAGGAGATGTTACGGTATCTCAAATACCATGAGGCATTGGTGTAATTCATTTCCAGTTCTCTCACCAAAGAATTGTACTAGAGTATAATACACATTTTTGTCACTTTAAATCATCTATTTTCTTCTCGCAAGTTTGGGAGGAGTCTATTAAATCTTGGAAAACTTGCGCACTACTACGCAGGTAAGTTCTTGAGGGTAATGTGAGGTTATCTCAGGCTTTTGGTTCTTGATCATGGTTCCAGCCTCAAGGTTGGTTTGTGGTTCATGATTTTGGTTTACGCTGAAAAAATTTTATAGGCAACATGCCTTATTTCTGTAATTATCCCATCCTCAACTGACTAACTCTCTAATATAACTAAAAAATGGCTAACTAACTAGTAACTACAAATGGGGTTACCTAACAGAAAAGCATATCAATAAAGGCCATTCAGAACAGCTACTTAAAAAGTACTTCGAATCAAACCATGCCATTATCACCACCTCTTATAGCTAATAAAAATGGAGTCAAGTAGAAACTGGAGTTCATACCATAACAATTTGGACACTCAGTAAATTCGTAAACATCTTTAGCTCGCTTCCTGTTAAGAGCTTTCCATTTTCCTGTGCCACCGCACATATCACCTAAATGAAAAGTAAACATCGTATGTATCAAAGTATGTAAGAAACAGAAACATCCAGTGGTCTCACATTAATAAGGTTACAGTTACAGAATATGGCATCAGAATAATATCGAAACAATCTTAATTGACCCAACAATCAATCACATTATATTTGACAACTTGGTTTGATTAGGTATTATTCAACTCGCATGTGTAAATCCAGATATTATGGAAATGATGTCCTATTTGTGAATCCAGAAAATGCAATCAAGAAGAGTGAAGCAGGGAGAAAGAAATTTGATGACAACTTACAAAGCACAGCAGCACTTCCCAAACAATTTCTGCACACAGGTTTATCCATCATTCCATCCACAGCGGATGCCTTTGGTACAAAAATAGGAATGGCGCAATCACTAATCAAAACTAGAGTTGAACACAAACACGAGAGACAATTACGCCTGGAAACTGTTACACGGAGTTCCTGCATGAGAGGAAGAACTTTAAGTTGGTATGAATGAAAATATTGAGAATAACTCAATTTCCACGTCGACTAGAGATAGTGTCAAGTCAGAGTATATAAGTGAAGAACAATCCTCACCTTATAAACTAGCTTTTGAGGTTGAGTTAGGTCTAAACCCACATTCTACTATGGTATCAGAGCCTATCCTAGATCTATTAACGGGCCATCCACCATGTTATCCACGCACCAAGCCCAAAAGTGCTGGACGTGAGGGGGTGTATTGAGAATAACTCAAGTCCCACATCGACTAGAGATAGTATCAAATCAGAGTATATAAGTGAAGAATAATCCTCACCCTATAAGCTAACTTTTGGGGTTGAGTTAGGTCTAAACCCACATTCTAATAGAAAATTGTCTGTCTGTTTGTTGGTTTCACACTTTCACCTTTGAGGAGTGGTCTGTGTGAGCCGAAAAACTAATTAAATTGATTATCATAAATTTCAATTAATGCAGCTAGAGACAGAGGAAAGAAAGAGATATGAAAAACTAACGTTGGTGTGCAGTTGAAGTTGGGGGAAGGCATCGAGGAATAACAGACGCCATAAGACACACACCCGCAACTTCACTTGCTACTAGTATAAAGAAAGAAAGATAATTTGGTTTCGCGCGTGCGAGAGGACCAAATCAATACGATTGGTCAAAATGCCTTCCACGTATTCCTCCCTCTCAATCTCTATTTTTTTTTTTTTTGGTAAATAGTGAAATTCGTCCATCAAAAGGTTAGAATAAAAAAAACTGATATGAAAAAAAAATCAAATATAATTCTTAAATATATAATAAAATATGATAAATTTTATAACTCAGTGTCTTGATCTTCAAAAATTATAATTTACTATAAAATTGATCTATAATCATTAAAAAGAATTATATACTCCAAACATATGACCAATAAATTATCAAAATATAATCTTATCGTTGTGTCAGGATTTGTCTTCAAAAAATTAGTCTATAAACTTTAATCATTATAACTTAATATTATGATCTCACAAATTTAACTATAATATTAATTTATCACATTTTTTATATAATTAAAAATTAAATTTATATTTAAATCTTTCAAAAATTAATTTATAATTCATCACAATTTCAAACAATATTTACCCTTTTTTTCACATAACTTCTCAGACTACCTTTTGCCCATACTAAAATGAAATCTCTGGCCTATCTAACTTTTTCACGTATTTTCTTATTTCCTAATTAACTTTCAAAAAAAGAAATAAAAGCATACGCAGGCTAGGGTAGGGGAGTCCATCATGTGGTTAATAAACACTCCCTCAACTTTTTTAATAGTAGTTTTCTTTATAAGCAACTATTTGAATAATAGTAATTTCAAGATTTAGTTACCTTTTCATTTATAATACAAAGTAATTAGATTTAGTATAATAAATTAAGGAGATATATGTAATTTAATTAGTTGAACAGTATGTTTGAGTTGTCATAAACTCTCTTCTACATAAATATTTAATTTTATAGATAAAAAATTAATACAAGAAGTATGTTGTATGAATTTATTTAAATGCAAAAAAATAATTTAAATATGTAAAAATATGTTTAAAATGAATTTTTATCAAATTATTATTTATTACTATAAATAATATTTTTAAGTAATGCTTATATTTTTATTAAAATTAATAATATTAATTGTTAAGTCTTTTAACAGTATTGATTAATGCATTATCAATACTTCTATAAAGAGAGAGATAAGAGTGTGATTTTTCACAAACTACTGAAACTATCAATCAATTAGAAATAATTGCAAATATGATTTTGAAAATTATTATTATAATAATTAATAATATTAAATATATAGTAT
>PYAF01000353.1:296346-311353 GCA_007407185.1 Glycine tomentella
AAATATGATTTTGAAAATTATTATTATAATAATTAATAATATTAAATATATAGTATCAATACATGTAACTAAACTTATATATTTAATGTTTGAATTTAACCTTTTCATTTTTTTAAACAATCAAATTGGTTAATTTATATATATATATATATATATATATATATATATATAAATCTTAATTATTAAAATATAATATAATAGTCTAGATTTGTAATATTTTATTTTTCACCATCGAACAGCGTATCAAATCTCTTATAGGATAGATGCTGACATTTAGTGTCAAAATGTACATAAACAAGATTATATCGGAAAAAAAATATTGGTAAATAAAGGTGTAAGTGGTCCTAATTAGATTGAAATTGATCCAATTTAAAATCCAACTCAATGAAACATAACTAACTGAGCAATGACTTGGTTTATTGTTTATCAATTAACCTAACCAAACCTTAATCGAGGTGGTTTCTTGTTGTGTGTGTTAATTAATCAACAACGTAATTCTTAATTAATATGGTCAAAGACATTAACTTTTATGTAGTTAATATGGTTCCTTGAATTTTTTGAAACATGAAAAATCATTTTCATAGTTAAAATTATTGCATTATTTAGAAGTAACAAATAATATTTTCAAGTTCAGTTAGAAAATATTATTATAATTCAAATTGAATTTAATATTCTGCAACATGATTGTTTTCTATCAAAAACACTTGTAAAGAATACTAAAAATATGAAAAATAAATAAATAAGAAAAATTAAACATTTTAGCCCACATGAATTAGGTCTAATGCAAGGGACTAATCTCTTATGATGAACAAAAATTTAAATCTCTATTAAAAGAAATTATCATTTTTAGTGTCAAAATTTACCTTTAAAAGAATTATCTTCTAAAGAAGATATCAGATGGATAGAGATGTCAATGACCCGAAGGTCAAGTTTCATTTAGCTTAAGACCTAGTTTAATGAAAAATAGTTAAATTTGATTGACAAGTTTGTTTTTTTATTAAGCAGTCCAATTCGAATCCACATTATCTTAATTGGATTGAATAGCGGAGTCAATGACTTAAAATAATAATATATTATGTAAATTTTTAAAAAAATGGTGTGTACATGGAAGAAAAAGAGTTTGGAGGCTTCAGAAAATCAAAAAAACAAATCTCAACAATTTACTAAAGTGAAAAATAACATAAACAAAAATGGAAGAAAAGTCATTAAAAAGGAAAATTAGTGAAACTAAAATGAAAAAGATAAAGGGGCCGAAATAAAGAAAAAGGGAAAGTGAATGGTGGTTTGTTGTCATACCAGTGGAGAAACAGTGGTCAGTGGGGTGAATGACGACAATGAACGGTTGACGAATAACAACAAATCGATAAAGTTTTTGACAGTTTGACGAAAGTGGTCGTTCTAAAGTATAAATTTTTGAAAGAGGCAACATTTTATTCTTTGGTCTCGATGGACCTAATAACATAGGAAGAGCAGACTCCCCAGTTTCCACCGCTCCCAAAGGCCATTTAACAAGTTACCATCCATCATCCATGTCAGCATGCCAGATGTACAATAGCATTATAGCATGAAGCCAACATGAACACCTTAACAAAAACATTAAAAATGACAAAACTCACAGTTAAGCACTGCAACCTGAATCCTACCTCAAATCTCCACTGCATCTAAATTCCCATGAGAAAATCTTTCTGCTAAAAATCAGTGCCAGCTAACCTCTCTCTCTCTCTCTCTCTCTCTCTCCTGGAGAAGCTCATAAACCCCCCTTAGATGATTTCTCTTCTGAACCCAAATAGCTTGTTTCTGCTCCCATTCCTTGAACAGGCAATGCATCCATATTAAAACCTTTCTCTGCAGTTTTATTATAATCTTCATAATCACTTCCACCAGAGCTGCTCTCCTCTGGAGTTTGAGGAGAATCTCCCTCAGCTTCATCCATTTTTATGTCAACATCCAACATGTCTGTATCTGGTTCAGGAAGTCGTTGTTGAAGCGGCACAGCATCACTGATAACTTGGCCCATCTTCAGTTTCTCCCGATAATCCTCCATTTCTACTCTGTACCTCTCTTTATCCTCCATCGCCTTCTCTTGATAAACCTTTATGTCAGTCAAACTCAACGCGTTAAATATTCATACGGCCCAGATACAAGAACCAAAAGATGCATATGAGCTTATGCACTAATAATTGGGATAGGAGATAAATGAACCCAATGATAAACACGAGAAAGTTGAAGAGAAAAAAAAGAGGAAAAGAAAAAGGAAAAATAAGATAAAGGAAAAGAAAATAAGACAATATTAAACAAATTCCTTACCGTCTTTTCTGATTCTTTTAACTTGTTCCAGAGTTCACCAATCATCCTACTAATCTCTCTGTCCTTTCCATGGTGAAGTAGCTTTAGTCTTGCATGCTGCTCAGCAAAGAAGAAATTGTACCCACTTCTGTTGGGTTTTGGATGAGCAGGATCTCTCCTTTTAATTTCTGATTTCTTCCTGCGTCGTCGACGATGGACACCCGATGAAGCAGAAGCATTGTTGTAATTAGCTGAGGCACTATGATGGGATGCTGCCAATACAGGGTTTTGTGGAGCTTGATAAAGCACACCTTTGAGTTTTTCCGAACCAACTGTGACAGTAACTAGATACCCACTTTCAAATTTCCCATCAATGACCCCAATGACTGGAGAACCTGCCGAAGATGCTGCCATTGCTGAAGATAACAAGGGAATAAACAGTACACTTATCAAATAATCAATCAGTCATGAGAGTTAAAGACATTGAATCACTGATGGGTCATCAAAAAACCATACAAAAAGACAAATCCAACTTCTAATAATGACATGAAAGTTTACAAGATATTGCAATTCTGCAAATGATCTTCTTTACAAATTAACATTATAGCCAAATTGATACAAGCGCCATCAATCAAATTCAAGCTCATTATGCCACAGAACACACATAAAAACATATCCTTCATATGATAAAATAGGTAAAAAAACGAAATTTCCAGCATGCACAATATGTGTGATTCCGTATAAACAAGAATGGGTGATTCAGGTAACTGCCAAACATATTTAAAGGATCACTAATATTTGATACAATGCTCGTTTCCATTAAGTCATGGAACATAAATCCTGAAGGCCGAAAGGAAGATAAAACACTAGACCTACTTCGTCTGGTTAACCATACAGTGGCACCTGGCACATACACAAAAATTTAGGCACTTAATCGTGCTTACACCACCTCTCAAAATCTGCTCTCTAGTATGACTTATGATCAGCATAACTATTTCATGAAAGAAAGGCTAGTCTTGTTTGGATATCCAATAATAGCAAGGGATGAGAAGGAATAGAATGGATTAAATTATTATACCATTGTTTAGACATTTTATGGTGAAAGGTTGTAAAATTTCCATCCTATTGTTTAAAAAATGGACAAATGGGTAAGAATTATAATTGGTCAATCACATATCCCCAAACTTAGGGAAAGAAAAATAGATATATGGAATTAGAATAGATTCCATCAAAGTTACATTCCATTCTATTTTATTCTAAGCAATCCTAACATGGCAACCGATGTCATTTCATTCTACTCCATTCCATTATTTGCCATCAATCTAAACATAGCCTAAAAGAGTATTAGAAGCTAAGACTAAAAAATTCTCATGACCATATTAACCCCTTTTTTCCTTTTTCTTTGTAAGTTGTGGTTAACAATTAATCTTGTTTTGGGCCAACAAAAAGAACGAGCAAAGACCTTCAGGCAATTTAGCAGCATTAACATTTGACAGTTGAAAGACAGCTGGTTGAATTTCTGACAAAGGCTGCGGAAACTGCATTTTTGGAGGAGGAACTGGCAGGGTTGATTGGTTATGCGAAACATCTGTCAAAGAGAAATGGACATCTTATATCTTAGACGGGTCCCCATCCCTAACATTAATTCAAATCAGCAATGTGGTTTAAATGAAAATACCAGGAGCAATAGGGTTCCATTCACGAGCTTTAAAGAAGTATATTTGTTCATAATGGTAGAGCAATGAAGCATAGTACTTCCGCAACACAAAAGAAGCATTTGTAGCTGTTGATGGAAAATTGAAGATTGAAGTTACGTCTTTCCATTTCCTCTCTCTAATTATCTGCAAGACAGATTAACCAGATACTATAACTTTTAGCACTACAACCAAATAGAACCAAAAAAAAATATAGCTCAAAAGAATAGTGAAATAGTGAAAATAATTCACAGTTTTCTACCAGAATATCATACAAAATGAATAACAATGAACACCAGGAAATATTAATTGATTTAATACAAATTCAACTGCTTGTGGGAGATGATTCTAACAGAGCGGATCACAAGCAGTCGAATTTGTATTAAACCAATTAATTGTTGAAAATGCTTAATAACAATTGGTTGGGGTCAGCTATAAAAAAAATAAAATGTTTCTTCAACAATAAAATAAGTTCTCATACAAACTTATGTTTACCAGTCAATCAAACTAGTGGAAACATTTATGCAATACCTCTTTGTCCTCTGACTAAAATAAATACAGTTGATAAACATAAGTTTGATCTTATTTCAGTTCACAAATCACAGACATTGGACATGCACAGCAATTTTAAGACGTGAAAAGGCAAGCCAGCATAATGGGAATTATAATCATCACACCTTACCTTCCCAATCCCTCCTCGAGAACACACTTCAACAAAGAGGCGATGCAAATCTAGTTCTCTTCCTCCAACAATGGGAATCCTGCAAAAAAAATTTCAAATGCCACAAAAGTAACTAAAAAGATGTTGGGGGGGGGATCCAGCAGTTTACTTCAAGCATTTCCAACCAACTCATCATCCTCTCTTACAGCTTACAGAGGCCTTAAAGTTTTGACCCCCCTATGAACACTCTAAAGTAAATAAAAAAAAAAATACTTATGTAGGTTACGGCCAAATGATATTCAGGGAGCTTACATGAACTTGGTACCCATAGCAGCGTGAAGTTTCTCCAAGGTAAACATGAAGAGCTGGGAATTGTCCACAACGTCCTCATATTTTGCTAGAGGAAGAGGATATGCAGAATAGTTCGAAGCTGAATCTTTCATAGGTAATGAACTGTTACCAACGCAAGATGTTGATGCCATTAACTACTTGGTAATTTCAGCCTTCAGTATTTTCCTGTCCCACACCATCAACAACACAACAAGTTTAACATTTGGTAGCACAGCAGAGGGGGAGGGGGAATTGGAAATCAAAGGGAGAATAAAAACATTGTTAGTAAGTTGAAAATCAGCCAGAGCAGCATTTGTAGATATGTAAAAGAAAAACATGAATGAGAAATGAAAATGGCTACTTACATGCAGACAACAAATAAAAGAAAGGAGACAAAAAAATGAAAAGAAACAGACAAGTTCACGGGATAAGAAGAAAGAAATAGTCCCATGAACATAAAAATAAAAAAAAGGAGAGAGAGACAGAGAGGGGGGCCAATAAAATCACCATGCAGCAGCAGATTCCGGACTGAAACACCCTACAAAGGCTGAAGGGGTGGTGGTGAAATAACTTGCAATAACACACAAGGAAGATACAAAGCCCAAGAAAAGGGGCATTATGGTACAGGAAAGCTGTGACGCAGCCATGAATTCCCTCAGATTACCGAGGATGTAACAGCAAGAACCCATCAAACAAACAAAGGTTTGGGCTCTGGCTTTGAAACAACAGTGGCTAACCAAGAGAAACCTTTTTAGTCTCTTTGGTAATAAAGTCCCTTTCTACTTTCTAGTCTCTCCCAAACCCCAGGCAGGCACTGTTCACAGACCTATCTAGCCTATAACTGAACTCTGACATTGTAGCATAATATGCATCTATTATCTATATCTTAACAAAAGCCTACCAAACCATTTTTTACATAAATACGTATGTGCATAAAGAAAGTCATTACTTCAATTGATCTTTCTCTATAATCTGACACTGTTTCAGGATAAAAAGGATTTGTGGGGTTGGTATCATCATGCCAATCCATCGTCCAATACCAAATATATCACAAAAACTTCACCTTTCTTTTTCTTTTTTTTTCTCCAAGAAAAATTCAAATCCGATTTCTTGTCCTTGTTGCACCCTCTAATGGAGCTCAAATAAAGAAAAAAAAAAGAAATCCATAAAGCAGAGATTATCATTTATCAATTATCCATCACAATAACAGTGTGCACCTTTTTTGTGCAACTTGCTTGGCGTTATTATACTATTTCATTAAAGAAATTGAGAAGAAAATAGAAAATAGAAAATAGGAGAATATATAACGGTAGCTCGCATTAAAAAGAATATGATGACAAGATGCAAATCCAGAGGAAAGCAGAAATGTCAAAAACCAGCTTTTCTTTATATAAAAAAAAAAAAAAGAATAAGACAGAAATAAAATAATATAATAAATGCATGGTTTAATTTACCAACGGTAACAGAGGGTGGAATATCATCATCTTCTCATCATGCAAATGAAATGACAGCAAGGAAGAAGCTTTAAAAGAGAATAATAATGGCACTGTTATTAAAAAAAAGGTTCGGAGATGCGATTCGATTGGATAGTGAAGAAGAAAAATTATACCTACCTCCCAAATGACGATCTTGTACTCCGTAACTTGTCAACTCATCCACGCTAGTGAAAGGGTGATTCTGCCTTTGTTCAGAGTGAATTTTGCATCTCTAGATATAATTAAATCTAAAATCAATAACTAATTTGGATGAAGAAACAAAACATAATAATAATAATAATAATAATAATAATAATAATAATAATAATAATAATAATAATAATTGGTTTTTTTCATAAGGGAATGGAATGGCCTCAACCGCATCCTTTTGTAACAACTTGTGGAAATGCCATGTGAAACGCTCACCACATAATATTCTCTGTCTTTTTCATAAAATTTACCTTCATTTTTATCGTTAGTTTTAAAGAAATAACAATCTTTCTATACCAAACAAAATATTACTATTACTAAAAAAATAACAATCTTTTCTTGATATATATCATATAAAAGAGTTTATTTCTAGTAAATATAAAAAATTATACTACCAATTAATTAAAAAAGATATCATATTTTTTAATATTATATTGTATAACGGCTATATTGTAAGTATAATCTAATTAAAATCATTATAGAACGCGTAGTTGTATAAATATTAGATTAAATTAAATAAATATTCTAAACTCTTTAATATTTATCTTCAATTCTTACGAACCAAAAAATAAATAAATAGATGAATAATGAGGATGGATTTAATAAGAATCATATATAAGGTCAACATATCAAAATTTCAAATTTAGTTCAAAGATTTGATCACATTTCAAAGTACATTTTAGTATTCAGTATTCAATCGATCATACCTTCAATATAATTATTTCTTACAAAAGATAGTTTTAAAGAATACAAACAAATATTAAGAAAATGGAATGAGCTTGAGAGTTGGGAATCAGGTTGCTTTGGATTGAGACAGTGGCAAACTCTTTAACAATGATGAGTTTTGCCTTCAAATCCGTTACTTACAGTCATAGGAGGCAATTTGTGTTGTTGATGTTTTAGCAGAAAGGTCCCATGACATTTTTTGAGGCTATGCTGGTTTACGATGAGCCTCTTATTGCTTGTATTGAACTGCTTTGGCAGGATTTTATAGGGGTGGTTCTACCCCGACCTGTTAGTATATAATGGTTTCAACCACTTTTGAGCAAAAGAATGAATGAATAAGAAAATCTTTGAATACTTTTTTTTATGATTGAAAATCCTAGAATGATAAAGTAATAAACTTGATAAAAAAATGTTCTCTCTTTCATCTCTTGTAACTTTTTAGATTCAGTTAAAAAAAGAATTGTCTTATGCAGGAAACACTAATTGTTTTTATAGGAACAAAAATAAAAGTTATTAGATATATTCATGTAAAAAAAATACTGTGGGAACAATTGTCATGTACACTTCAATATTGATCTGTTAGTACTTGTGAAAAAAACAAACAAAAGATGTTCAAAAACTTTATTACTTAACTAACTTGGTCAAAGAAAATAACTTTCTTGCAATTGATATAACAACTTGGATTTTTTGAAACCTATAAAAATATGAAATTAACAAATATGTTATGTAGGGGTAAAACTTCTTTACTCTAATATCCACTAAAATTTATACAATTTCTTATGTCATTATTTTTATTAAAATGCACTTTAAACTTAAAAAATTAAGGGAGAGTCGCTCCACCCTTTACCCTCTACTTGCACCTCTATTCATGTCTCTCCCTCTATAATAACTTTTACCAATCTCCTGGGGAAATGGGGGTGCAGGAGGGTGGATGGAAAAAAATGGAAGGATGGGGTTTAAAATGAGAGATTGTTAAAGGAGGGTGGGCAGAAAAATGGGAGTGGGGCATGGAGTTTGAAACGGAGGAATATGGTGAAGGAGAGTAGCTAGAAGGAAACAAGGGGTTGGTTAACTTTTTTTAAGCCATTTTTTTTTAAATAGCTAAATGGTTAAATTTTATTATAAATTAGGTCATATCTATAAAATAATTTTATATTATCTTTTAATCACAATTCACCATATATAAGTTTATTGACTTTTTTGATAATTGATTTGTGTTAGATGATGGTATAAAATTAATTTAAATTGACATTACATAATCATTAAACTCAAAAATTACTATATGTCAGTGTAAGAAGATTTTATAATAACGATGCATACATTATTTTCGCAATAAGTATAATTAAATAAATAAATCATTTTTCTAATTTATAGTTTGTGTATAGCTACAGGTATTTCATTCGGACAAAGAGTTATATGATAGTAGAGATGCAAAATAGATCCAGATCCTATGGGTACCCGCAAAAGAATCCAAAAGAAGAAAAAGTAATTACATGCTTATTGAGACTGGGGATGAAGGCTCAGTATTTATCCACAATTTTTTTGCGGGAATGTGTACATGTACGGTACTATAGTACTCACCTCGCCATGCACATATATGTCACATATATTAATTTTAATATAATTAAAATATGTTATCTAAGTAAATAATTTAACTTATAATGTCCTTCTATAAAAAAAATATGTTTTCCAATTTTTTATGACTAACATTAACAATCTAACATAGAGAAGTGAACCCTAATGGTTAATTCAATATACCTTGTATCAAATTTGTTTCACATTCTATTTAAGAATAATATTGAACTATTATTTATTTTTATGTATAAATTAACGAATTTGCTGACAAATTATTTTAAGATTGACTTCCAATTGTTAATCAATATTTTGTGTTATTTGGTGCTTCAAATTAGTAGTGTAGATTTTTACCTATTTAATGACTTATCTTTGTAATGTTGGATGATTAATTTTTGTAATGTTTATTTATGACTTAAGTTTGGACAAATCAATATCATGTTTTCTTGTTTTTAATACAACCACCGGTCCTATATATAAGAAATAAAACACAACATTTTCTTGATCTTAATTATAAAAAACATAAGACTACTTTATTGTTGATTCCATTTTATCCATAATTAATTATAAGTTTTATTAATGATATGCATTCCTAATTTCTCCATGAAAGTTGGTGCATTTATTGAGCTATCAAAAGAATAATGTATACTCATTGATTAAAAATTATCTTTGAAAATAGTCATCTCTTAAACTATTTTAATATCATGGATAATTTTGGAATAAAATTAAAATTTATAACAAAATTAACTTATCTAACCACTTATATTGGTCTTAATGAATTAGGTGATTATTTTTTATATATAAGACCAAAAGTAATATTATGTGCGAATGTTCTTAATATTATGTTTGGATTACTTACGAATAAATTTTCAATTTAAATGTAGTAATTTTTAATTAATATATTTTTATGCCTTAAATATGTTTTTGATCCCTAATATATATTCGAATATTGCGTTTGATCCCTGATAAATTTTTCCTTCACATTTGTTTCCTTGATATTTGAAAAAAATATGTTTTAGATCTATGTCGTGAGTCAAGTGATGATGTGTCCATTAAATATTTGATAATGCGATTTGTAAAAGCTCAAAAACCGCAAGTGTTTGTTTCAAAATCAAATATTTAAACAACACATCGTTACTTAACTGACTACAAATATTTAAAATAAAACTTTTCAAATATCAAAGCAGATGCAAGGAAAAAATTTATGAGGGATCAAACACAAAATTCGAGTACATATCAAATATCAAAAACATATTTAAGCCTATTTTTATTTATTAACTCTATACATAAATAAAGTGTGGGTATTGATATGTAGATACCCAGTATACAAGAATGTGATTAAAGTTGTTACACGTGTAAATTGAGTAAGAGCATTTTTTAAAACACAAGTATAAAAATGGATATTATAAGATCTTATCCGGACGATACCCATTATCATTCCAAGTGATAGATAATATAACTTTTCTTTGTTTGAAGAATATCAATGCAATATTTGTTTGTCTCGTGTTCAATATGAACCAATGAACATTAATCTATCTCTATAAAAACTAATGTTAAATGCTCCTCACATAATATTTTCCATCTTTTAGTAAAATTTTAGAGTAACAACAAAGGTATAAATTATTTTAGGGTGTTTGAGGTGAAATTAACTTAAGAATTATGATTAAAGAAGGAAATAAAAAGAGAGAAAAATGATATAAAATAAATAATGTGATAAAAAGGAAAAAAATAAAACAAAGTTAATACCTGTTTATATTTATTTTAATTTTTATTCTTAGTTTTAAAGAAACAACAAGCTAATCATTCACATAACATTGAATCATATTTTCAAATTTGATTGAACACATTTCACATTACATTTATTTATTTGATTAAATATTAAACGTTTTTCATACAAAAAAATACTTGCAAAGGTATGAGAAAGTGTAAATAAAAAATGAATACGAAAGAAATTTATACACATCTCCAAAAAGACATCTTTTACCTCCATAACAACTTGTCTAATCATCAACTTCCGCGGAAGGGTGATTTCCCCTTCATCCAGTGAATTTTGCATCTCTAAATATTTTTAGTGTGAACTTATTAATTAATATTAGATGCAAAAGATTATAAAAATTATTGTTTTTTAAAGAATTTCTTGAAAGGGGACGAAATGGCCCCAAAACACATTCTTTTGTAGCAACTTGCGAGAATGCTAAGTGCCTATGTTAAATGTTTGCTACATGATATTTTCAACTTTTCATATTTTTTCTCATATTTTATCTATAGTTTTTTTATATGTAAAAAAATACAATTTTTGTTTTCATCGATGTCATAGTTGTATATTTCTTTTTATGAATTTATATATTATTTTAATATCTTTAATACTTTTTCTACTTAAATCGTGTTCTATAAAGTAATTTTGCTTAAAAAATAATAAAAAGAAATTTATATTTCTACACTAATAATTCTGAGACCAATAATTTTTAACATGAACGTATGTGCGCGCATACACACCTAATAACATTAGCCTTTATTTAATAATATGAATTATATTTATTAAATTTTAATAAATATTTTATTTACTATATTCTATATTTATTAAATACATTAATTATTTATAAATAAGAAAGTTTCTTCTCTATTTATATATTCATATATATATTATATTAACACTTATGTTTAAGTTTCATTAACTATAGATTTTTAATATATATATATATATATATATATATATATAATAGCCTAACCTCCACTTAAAACAAGTCTTGTAATCGATTATAATATTTTGTAATCAATTAATTTGATGATTTTAGGCTATATCTCAATAAAAGTTGGTTCTTATGTTAGTCTTTTCATCTTATAATAGATCATACAAATTGGTAATTGATTCCACAATGAAAAACTTGTTTTGCTTAAAAAACTTATGTATCAAGTCATCATGAATGATTATCCTAAAGCAGGTAAAAGAACTCAAATAATACAAATTAAATAAAAAATTATGAATTTGGGACTATTTTGAAACTATTTACCAATCTAGGGCACTTAATCACGCCCAGAACTGGGCATGACTGGTCACGCCTAGAACCAGACGTGACTACCCTTAGTCACGCCTGGTTCTGGGCGTGACCAGTCAGTCATGCACAGATGGAGTGATGCGTATATAAATTTCGGACGGTCATAACTTTTGACTGGAATGTCCGATTGAGGCGAAATCGGTGGCCACGCGTTCGAAATTGAGAGGAGAAGGCGCTAGCAAGTTTGTCAAAATTTTTTCCCAAAAAAGACCTCTAAGTGCCTCAAAATTACGATTTAATCTTTGAACATCCCAAAATTTTCTTGTTTTCTAATTTTTTTAATTATTTAGTTAGTTAATTGCATGCTATTTTTTATTTTTTTTCATTACTTCTATCAATTTCGAGCATTTCGACATATCGTACACCTCGATCGGACATTTCTATCAAAAGTTAGACCATTTGAAGGACATATCATACGCCATTGTAACTTTTTTCGATATTCTAAATTTTATATGGTTTTGTTTAATTTTTTTTGGATTTTTTATATAATAACCCAATTTATCCCAAAACACATTCATTCCTAACTTTTCCGCACTCATTCCACACTTTATCCCTCGTTCCACTCATCCCAAAGTGCACTCACCACACAATAATCAGAATTGTAGCACCCCATTAATTCCAAAGCGCACTTGAAGCGGGGAAACATTGCAGAACTCTAGAAATAGGAGTGGAACTGCGTGAGACAAAGTGAATCAAATTGAAATGCAAAGAATTGCATTGCGCTTACCCAGAGAGATAAATATGGTGACCAACTTACTCGCACAATTAATCATTCACCATGAAAGATGGACGATCCTTTCTAATTCTCTTTCTCGCTTGGATGTATATGTTTTGACCACACTAATTTTATACAACTGAGTCACCGATTGACAGAAAACCTGAGTTTAAGTGTAGTTTCGATGGCAGGTTAATCGACTGCGTGCTTTTGACTGGAACAAAAAGAGAAAAGGGAAATTGTCTTCTATTTTTTTTGAAAGAGAATTATCAAATTATGAGAGGATGAAAGAGATGATGAGAGGGATGAGAATAATGTGTTTTAATGGGGTTAGTCTCGATATAAAAAATGAGAAGTATAAAAAAATATTTAATTTTTTCGAATTCAAAAATTGAATAAAATATTATATTAAAAATTAGTTATATATACAAAATCCAAAAAATATCAAACAAGATCATATAAAAATTTGGAAATTATATTAAATACAATAATATATTAAAAATTATATATCCCAAAAATCCAGAATATATTAAATAAAATCATATAAAATTTAAAAAAATATACTAAATAAAATAATATTAAATAAAAGTAAAAAAGATTATATTTACGATGAAGATCAGTCTAAAAATACTTTCAAATTAAATAAAAATAAAAATAAATAATATTAAATAATATTTTATGTCAAAAATTAAAACACGTCAATTTTGATCTTTATTTCAGTCGCTAACAGTTTTTGTGACGGAATATTTTTGGTCGCAAATAAAAAAATAAAAAAAACCAAATTTTCTGTCGCTAAATCGGTTAGCTTAGAGACGGATTTAGTCACACCCAAAATTGAACGTGACCAGTCACGCCTGAATCTGGGCGGGACCGGTCATGACCAATTTTTGGGAGTGACCAACTGTCCCAGATTTGTAAATAATTTTAAAATAGTCCCAAATTCGTAATTTTTTATTTAATTTGTATTATTTGGGTTCTTTTGCCTCCTAAAGCATGTAAAAAATATATAAATTATCATAAGTACACACATGCCTAACTAAACAATCAATACAATGGCACACCTATAAATTATAAAATGTGTTTTGGGCATGTAAAAAGATCAAAATCAAAACATAAACTAAGAGATATAAGATCCTTCAATTTACAACTACTCCAAACCAAACATGCTTGATTGTGAAGTTCTTAAGTGATGAACTATAAAAAATTATATGCATATAATTTTTATAAGTAATGCCAATTAATTTATTTAAGTTATCTTCGACTGTATAATTTCGTACTTGTACAATCTTAAATTTCTCTTTATCGAATGTGATTCAATCAGGTGTTACATTCTCAAGCTCCACTTCACCAAGTAAGACGTCACCTTCTTCGTCCTCTTCACAAATCCTAATGGTGCTAAGGCAAACACTATCAACAAAGGAGGAAACAACTCTAGACACTCCTTATGGCTATCAAGGGTCAGATTTATGATGTTTCACAAGATATAGTGGTTCATAGGTCTATGACGTTTTTCGTTTTTGCCCTTTTTTGTTTATTGTGGTTCTAGGTTTTGGGTTTTTATTTGTTTGGTATAACGATGATTATAATAACACCAACTCAACATAACACAAGACCCATTTTGTTGGTTTTAATTTTTTGAGTTCCACCCTTTTGTTTTTTGTGGTTTTGGTTTTTGAGTTTCGTTTGTTTGGTATAACGATGACCATAGTAACACTTACTCAACATGACACGACACCTTTTTTATTGTTTTTTGATTTTTGGTTTTTATCCTTTTTTTTTTTTTAATTCAGGGTATAAGTTTATGTAGAAGAATGATGAAGAAGACAAAGAGGGTCAAGAATTAACGTGCATGCAGCTACCAAGTGAAAAGAGTGAGAGAAGATAAAAATATTAGTTATGAGTGTTTACACATCCTGACATTTTTTAGTCATCACAATGTCAAATTAATTATTTTAAAATTTGAAACATTAACCAAATAATAATGTTAACAAAAAAAATGATTAAAATGACCCATTTAAAAATATAAAAGGATCAAAATAAAAAATTTAAAACTTGATATACCAAAATAAAAAAACACTAAAATATAAAAGATCAAACATGACATTTTTTTTACTTTTAACTTTATATTTAATCAACATTCAAAAAAATTATATTTAAATTTCTTAATTGTTCATCTATTTTGTTCCATTGTTTTTTATTTACAAATTGTAGATTTTTTAAAAAGAAATTGTTAATAATTCAAAACAATTTTAAAAGTCTTTAATAAGTATATAATATTTAAG
>PYAF01000353.1:311453-333441 GCA_007407185.1 Glycine tomentella
TGAACTTGTTAATTTCCAACTGCAGAAAACTCTTTATGTTGTAAGTTCGTTTTATTTAATTTGTTATATTATTGTTAAAAAATAAATTATTTAATCATTGAAAATTAATTTAGGATATATACACGATATAAATGTTTTGTATGGTATCATTTAATATTTTAAAAATTAATTAGCATCTATAAACAATATAAATATTTCATATGTTGTCATTTTATCCACGTAAAAATCTCTAATCCTTATGGATTTTTTTGTTAATTAATAACTTTTGGATTTTTATTCTTCTATGAATCTAACCCTTATCAATGGATCTTGTTAGTATGTTGTCATCTAATTGAAATAACAATTATTTTTCTTTAAAAAAATTAAAATATATAAATTTTTTATACTTTCGTTTTCATCTTGTACAGTGTAAGGCTGTTCTTGCCTGCCGCTACTTTCCCTTTCCCGGTTAATCTGCTCCCGAGTTTGCTCAGTCATCAAACCCCAACCCTAATCCTAATCCTCTCATCCTTCAATTTAAACCCCCATTCCCATTGCTATCGTGTCATTTTTTCCGGCAATTTTTCTCTCCCTCTTCCGTTTCATTCTTACAATTTCAAACATGAATCGTGTATCGGTTTTCCGGTAGAGCATATGACGAAGGAGGTTATCGGAACTGCGAATCGATTGCATGGGTTTAGAGAATGCCGGAGCTTCGTAGTGGAGTGCGACGTGGGCGTGGCCGTGGCCAGAAAGCATCGGAACCGGCAAGGAAGGAGGTGAAGGCTCGTGCGGCGCCAAGAGGGAGACCTAGGACTAGATTGGCGGCGAAGGAATTGGAGCGCCAGGAGCCGTCGATCCCGATACCGATACCGGAACCGTTGATCCCGATACCGGAGCCGGCGAAAGAAGAGAAAAAGAAAGTGGGTGTGGGCGTGAATATGGGTGACGAAAGCGGTGGGTTAAGTGGTAATAAGCCTGAGGAGGATGCCACCACTCCTCCTTTCCCTGATAGGGTATGTGATTGTGCGTCTTGCTTGTTTTTTATCTGACTGCAATTGATTTGGTCATGAAAAGTGAAAAATCTGCGTATGCAATGTTTTAGTCCCTGATTCTGTCTACTCTATTGCAAATTAGTCTTTCTTCCGTCAGCTCGATCAAATTTGGGGACTGAATTTGTTACAGATGTTCATAAATTCAGGGAATAATTTGTTATGAAGTTGTCATATTCTAGGTCTATAGTGATGGAGAATAATTTGCTTGTCTCGAAATTGATAAATTTAGGGACTAAATTGTATACATACAAATTTCCACAAAGTAAAAGAAGAAAAATTAACCCATGTTGTCACTTTTGCTGTTGTTGGGATATTGTTATTGCTTATCTCGTTGAATAATTTATTTTAATAAATTTTGAAACTTGAATTTGCTTTCAATGCCAAAGGTTCAAGTGGGAGGATCGCCCACGTACAAGGTAGAGAGAAAATTGGGTAAAGGTGGATTTGGTCAGGTTTTTGTTGGCCGTCGGGAGCGTGCAACAGGTGCCGGAGCTATGGAGGTAGGTTTCTCTAATTTCATCCAGGCTTTGTGTGTTAAATTGTTTGATACTTTTGACATTGGTTTGGCTTTAAGTTGATTTCTATCTGGCATTTCTCAGGTGGCTCTGAAATTTGAACATAGGAACAGTAAGGGCTGTAACTATGGTCCTCCTTACGAGTGGCAAGTATACAAGTAAGTACTTTCTTACGTTTATGTCATTTTACTAGTTTTTTTAAAATAATTTTATCATGATTTGTGATCAAGTATGTATAGTTAAAGTTTAACTTTTATGTTATGTCAAAAGCACCCTTGGGGGTAGTTATGGAATACCAAAAGTACACTACAAAGGAAGACAAGGAGAATATTATGTGATGGTATGATCTATTCTACACAACAACCATTGCACTATATCATTGCCATCTTAACAGTTCAACTACTGCATTTATATGCAGGTTATGGACATACTTGGTCCAAGTTTGTGGGATCTCTGGAATTCCTCAAGCCAAATGTGAGTTTAAGCGTGCCTGTATCTTGGCTTTATGATTGTTTATAGGGTATATGCCATGGTATAAAAACAAGGGTTGTAATATACTGATTTCATTTGCTTTTGGGTTTTCTTGAATGAGGTTCACATTTAAACAAGGCGACTGAATTCAAATTTATTCTCTTCTGAGTGCATAATTAAGTGAATAATATATAAAGAAATGCAAAACTGTGCGAGTGACAACTAGTTGTACATGTTCTGTTTTACTAAAATATTTTTTGGTATCCATTTATATTATATATAAAACTAGTGAATAATTCTTATGGTTTTACGCTCTGTATGCTTGCATTTTGTCTAAAGATGTATTATTTTTTTTCCTTGATCTATTATTTGCACCGTCAACTTCCACCACTGTTACCTTAACCTTTTGTTTTTTTCCTTGTGTGCTTTTTGCTTCATCGAATTGCTTCTCCTTTGCCTTTAGCACTCCCTTAGTTTGAATATATGCAATAGATCATGTTAGAATTGTTACAAATTCCTTTTTCTTTCCCTGACCTATTGTTTTTTATTTTTTATTATTAAATGTTTAGGATGTCTTCTGAAATGGTCTCATGTATAGCGGTTGAGTCCTTATCAATACTTGAGAAGATGCACTCAAAAGGGTAAGTTATTAGTCAAACATATTTGTTTCTTTATCTTCCTACTTAGTGAGTTTTAGAATGTCCGTAAATTGATTCATTTTTATTTCTGTTGAATTCCAAACAATTAACATGATCTCTTTGTTATTGCTGTTCATTTTAGTTATGTGCATGGAGATGTAAAACCGGAAAACTTTTTACTTGGTCAGCCAGCTACAGCGCAAGAGAAGAAACTGTTTCTTGTTGACCTTGGATTAGGTCAGTTGATGTAATTTAAGTTTAAATGTGCATTTGAGGTTTCTTTCTTGTGAATCCCTTCATAATATGTGCTCATGTTTCTCAGCAACAAAATGGAGAGACACCTCCAGTGGACAGCATGTTGACTATGATCAACGCCCTGATATGTTTAGGTTTTCTTCCCCCCCTTTTTCTTTTCTTTTTCCCCTTGCAGTCCTCTTCTTTTTAATGGTTTTCTTGCATATGGTTATCAATGTTCTTGAACCTTATCTTTTTGTGTAGAGGAACTGTTCGATATGCTAGTGTTCATGCTCATTTGGGGAGAACTGCTAGTAGAAGAGATGATCTTGAATCTCTCGCATACACACTAGTATTCCTTCATAAGGGCAGATTACCATGGCAAGGTTATCAGGTACATGGATTTATTTTACATTCTTATGGAGTATTTTACTGTTTAAATTTCATTCCTTTACATATTTAATCTCAATCTATATTTTACCTTGTCTGTTAGGGTGATAGCAAATCCTTCCTTGTTTGCAAAAAGAAGATGGGAACATCTCCTGAGACACTGTGCTGCATGTGCCCTCCCCCTTTTAGACATTTTCTTGAGACTGTAGTGAATATGAAATTTGATGAAGAACCTAATTATTCCAAGCTAATATCTTTGTTTGACGGTGCGATTGGACCCAATCCAGCATTGAGGCCAATTAATACTGAAGGTGCCCAAAAGGTAATTACTAAAGTGTGATTTTGGAGGTCTTGTATTTCTGGCTTACTTTTTTCTTTTCCTCTTCTGGCTGGTGTACGTCTACTCAAAATCATAGTTTAGCAGGTTGGGCAAAAGCGGGGTAGGTTGAATGTTGAAGATGATGATACACAGCCAAGAAAGAAGGTCCGTTTAGGGGTTCCTGCTACACAATGGATTTCAATTTACAATGCAAGACTTCCAATGAAGCAAAGGTACAGCACAGTTTTCTCTTTTTAGCAGTTTCCTTCTATCCAGCAATCAGATATACAAGGGTGAACTTGAGTATGTTATGCCCATGAATTGCTGGTGACTTTTTTAATTGGTTGCATTTCAGGTACCATTACAATGTGTCTGATGCAAGATTAGAACAGCATGTCGAGAGAGGGGTTGCAGATGGCCTTCTTATTAGTTGTGTGTCTTCTTGTTGCAATCTTTGGGCCCTTATTATGGATGCTGGAACTGGTTTTACTGCTCAAGTTTACAAGTTATCAACCTTTTTCTTGCACAAGGTGAAATATGCTGTATGTCTTGCAGTTTCTTTGATCTAATTCCATGTGATTAAACTTATCCACATGACTGTTGCTTTGCAGGAATGGATTATGGAGCAGTGGGATAAAAACTTTTACATTACTTCTATTGCAGGGAGCAACAATGGCAGCTCTCTTGTGGTGATGTCAAAGGGTTTGATTGCTAAATGAGTCACTTTTTGCTGTGGTGAAATGATGAATTGGTTTTATTATCTTTCATGGTTGATGAATCATGTTATCAAATATCATTGGAAATTTTTTCAGCAGCCGGCAGTCTTTTGGAGATAAAACTGGTTTTGGTGTTTACTTCTGTGTTATGTTTTATATACCTCAAGTTATTCAGTCATCTTTTGAGTCTCATTATGTACCTGAAATGAAATGATTGTCATGATTGTCTAAATGCTTTGTTGATAGTGGTGCTGTTGGACATGGCTCTATTAGCTTGCATAAGTTACGTTCTGTTTGTTGTCAATTGTGACCTTGCGTTTATTTCCCTTCTTTCTTAATCTGATTTTTTAGTGCTTTTGTTTGAACACGTGGGTTTCTGAAGACCTCTACATATAATGCTTCGGCAACTGTTACCTCTGATTTTGTTGTGATTTATGATCTAATTTCTGCAGGTACGCAGTATACTCAACAATCTTACAAAGTGAGTGAATCTTTCCCCTTCAAATGGATAAACAAGAAGTGGAGAGAAGGTTTTCATGTCACTTCAATGGCTACTGCTGGAAGTCGCTGGGGTGTTGTTATGTCTCGAAATGCTGGATTCAGTAAACAGGTTTGCTGTTAAAATTGTATTCCATTATGACATTTGGTATAACAGTTCTTCTGCATTGCTTTTAGTGTGCGATTTCCTGTCTCTGTTCAGTATGTCATGCAATGGTGGAAAATAAGTCTGTTACTGGACTTCCATCATGCTCTCATCATTTACCTTTTAACTGTAGGTGGTTGAACTTGATTTTCTCTATCCAAGTGAGGGTATCCATAAACGTTGGGATAAAGGTTATAGGATTACAGCAACCGCAGCTACATTGGACCAATCTGCTCTTATATTAAGTATTCCGAGGCGCAAACTCAGTGATGAAACTCAGGAAACTCTACGTACATCGCAATTTCCCAGCACACATGTTAAGGTAAGGGGAGATGAATGACTAATTGATTTCGTTGGTTAAATATAATGGCTGATTTTCTTTATTTTTGGTTCTTGTGTTTAGGATAAATGGTCAAAAAACCTTTACCTTGCCTGTTTGTGCTACGGACGCACAGTATGCTGATTTCCATGACATTTTAAAGCATTTTATTGACAAGCGGATTATGAGTTGTCATCTGCCCCACCACAAAAGATCTTTTTGTAGAACGGAACTAATTGTTGTGTCAGCAGAGAACCTTATTCTGTTATGTTATAAGAATATTGTTCAGTTCCCTGTCCCTCCCGTCTATTATATGCTTTACTGGGATGGGGAATGTTGCAGATTAATGAATGGTGTTTAGCTTTATATGTTCCTCCATTATGTATATTCAAGGTATTATATTTTGTTTTTGCATGCCGCGTGCTTAATTCAACTAATTGCCAATCAGGTATGTTCTGATGTTTTTCAGATTTATCTCCATGACATGTAATAAGAAAAGCAATTAAGCAGTATGACATCTTCTCTTTAATATAATATTAAAGGTAGTACAGCTGAGATTCCTATTTATATGTGGTGGTCCAATCTTTTACCGGAAAATGCTTCTTTATAATGTGCTCTTTGCCAATAAAAAACATGTTAACTTTGAAGAAAACATGTTACCTTGAAATTATTTGAGAATATGTAGTTTTTAAAAAACAAAACAGATACATAGTCTTTGACAGAGTTTGAATACTTTCTATATTTGGACGGTTTGTGATGTAGATCAAGTTGAAGTACATATTTTTTCTGATATGTGAACATGCTTAAGAGAATATTAAGGTAAAACGAAAAAAAAAAAATCATTAAATTTATTTGTTTCTTTATAAATTAAATAAGAATTGAATTTAAATGCACTAATAAAGTAAAAAAAAATCATATTTTCTTTTAATTAAAGATTGTTGTTATGCATGGTAAATTCTTAAAAGTCCCAACCAAATAATTATTTTAAAAATATCTAATACAATTAGACCACAATATATTCTGAAAAAATGTGATTTAAGAAATATGAAGACAAAAAACATCTACTACGATAGACGAAAAAAATCTCTAATATAATGAAAATTGAGTACACAGTAAACACAAGCAAAAGCCGTCCGAGCAAATTATAGCATGAAAAATTCTTATATCCTCCTTACACCTTAGTAGGATAAAATTCTTACAGTTGAAATCTTTATCACCAATTCCTATCTAGTCTTCTTCCTCTTCTTATAACCCTATAAACCACTGGCTGGCTGAGATGCTCCAACAGGAAGTATTATGAAAGAACTTCGGGTTGCTGCAGCCGTTAAAGTGTCAGAATAAAATTAAACCTTATATTTATTGTAAAGGAGTACACTCAGACAACTTGCAGATGTTCAAATACATAATACATTCCAAGAATTATTCCTTCTAGAGATGCTTGGCAAATATGGCCTCAACAACACCTTGAGCAATTGGATGGTAACACTCACGAGCCTCTGAAAATAGTCTTTTGGCAAATACTTTACCATCTTCCTTCCCACTGCCTTTCACAAGAGCAGTATAAAGTCGACGAAGATACCTCATCCTCCCAACTCCTTTTAAGATTTTCTCCACCTCATTATAGTAAGTTTTGCATCCACATGAAATAGCCCTTTGGAGAAATGATACCTTTACCTCGTAGTCTTTTGACTCAGATAGCTTGTAGCGGGAATCCAAGTCTATGACCTGCATGACATGTATTTTACAAAAGAATTAAGATGGAACACACAGTAAACAGGTAATATATGTGCAATGAGGCGTATGACATTAAAGTTTCAACTAATGTAATGGATGACTAACATTGACATATAGATTGTCTTTCTCCCACTAGAAAAGGGATCGTATAATACACAAGAGCCTAGTATATGAAAAAGAGCACGGTAAAATGGGCTTGAATTTTAGTAGAGTCGTGGATGAAGTACTTGACTGCATTTTAGCAGAAAAAGCCTGTGGCTAACATACCAAATCCATTAGAAATGTATAGAGAAACTACCGAAGTTATAGAATCTAAATTAAAAATAGTCTAAAAGAATTTCCATACATATGTTTTCCCAGCCATAAGCATTGACACATCAAGCAGTTCAATGGCAAATCAAAATACCAGAAAACAATTCTTAACATCTGAAAACAGCTAGGAAATGACAACTCATATGAATGACCCACCATGAAAATCATGCGTAAGCATGAGAAGACAAATTTCCCCTTAAACAGCAATAATCAAATGGAGGATCAGCTTTCACAGCTGTATAGGGATCGATTCCTTTAAGAGTGAGGTTATTTTGAACAAACCACTATATTCCATATGAGAGAGAATGAGAAGTTTATGATTCTAAATGGAGTTGCCAGAGAAGGAAGGAAAAGGCCAGTAGGAAACTGAGAAAACAGTATGAACCTGAGAAGCTTCGATGGATTTTGGCAGGTTGTCCAAGTAGAGCTCCCACTCCTGACCTTGCCAACCAGCAACTTCATCCTCCCTTGGCATCCTCCCATTTGTGAATTCATTTGCCAGTGATACAATCGTTTTATAAGCAGTGGATTCAGGTTCATAAGCATCAGGAGGAATGCCGGTACCTTCAGTCCACAGCACTAGGTCAATCTGGTTCTCTATGCCAGGGATGTTGGCTTTAAGGAAGTCAAGGAATGTTTCGGTATCAATCGATTTGAACTTGAAGGTAGCAATATATTTCTTCAGAAACTCATCAAATGCAGGTCTCCCAACCTGTCCCATCCATAAGAAAATTGACAAATAAAGAAAAAAAAACCTAATTCCAATAAATTAGGTTCAAGTTTAACTCCTGAATGACAAACAAAACATGCACATGTTTTCCAACCCAAAATGAAAAGAGAAAAGCAAACACATGTGAACATATTATTACTCTTGGTTAATGCAGAATCTCTCCAAAACACACACAAAATAAAAAGAAAAAGGAAGAAGAGAGGAATGTGATGCACAGAGCGAGTATGTTACATATCAGAAGCAGCAACTAAATTCAGATACCTGTCGTTCAATGCGCCATAAGAACTGAAAACCTTTCTCATAGGGAACCTGAGAATAGACATTATCTGGGTCAATTCCTTCCTGATTATTTTTGAGCTTTGTAAACTCCAAGTTGTCCTTGAACCTCTCAACGTCCTCATTCAAACCCCTCCAACCGATTCCAATACTCAACGCGGCTCTTTGTTCTCCTTGGACAGACTCCACAATCCTCCTCTCGGCATAAGTAGTGAATCCCTAAAACCACAATCAAGAACAACAATCTCAAGATCACCATCAAATCACAACGCAGTAGTAGAAGATTATTACCTCATTCAACCAGAAATGTTCATTGGTCTTGTTAGTGATCAAATTCCCAGTCCAACTGTGAGCAAGCTCGTGAGCCACAACCTGTGCACCGGTGGCATCCCCCTTAATAACAGTGGGCGTCAAGAAAACCATCCTGGGATTCTCCATTCCCCCGTAAGGAAAACTGGGGGGCAAAACAAGCAAATCAAATCTCTCCCACTCGTATGGCCCAAACAGCTTCTCACCTTCCCTTAGCATCTCCTCCGTACCGGCAAACTCGGCCGCGGCGGAATCCAAAACGGCGGCAGCGTCCTCGGCGTAGACCCTTGTCCTGGGCCCCACCTCCCTGTTCCCAAGCTCCCCAACCGCAAACGCGAAGAGGTAAGGCGGAACGGGCTGCTCCATGACGAACTCCTCCACAACCCTCCCTTGAGCACACCAAGATTCCCCGTCCGGCAAAACGACATGAAGAGCGTCGTCGGTTTTGGGGGAGCGACGCTCCACGTGGCGAGCAGCCATGACAGCGGATAATTCGGAAGGAACGTTGAGGAGGGCAGAGTATTGAATTCGGAGGGCGGGGGTGTCTTGGCAGGGGAAGACGGAGCGGGCGTGAATGGCTTGGCACTGGGTGTAGACGAAGGGATGGGAGTGGTTGAAGGTTTGGGGAGGGAGGAGCCATTGGAGGGCGGAGGAGGAAGGGGAGGTGGAGAAAGAGACGAGGAAGGAGGAGTGGTTGGAGAGAGAGAGGGAGAGGAGGGAGCCTTTGATGGGGTGAGGGGAGGAGAGAGAGAAGGGGAGAGGGGTTAGGGTTTGGGGGTGGAGGACGGAGTGGATGGTGAGGGAGCGGGTGTCCAGGGAGAAGGGGCCCGTGTGGGGGGTTTGGAGAGTGAAGAGTGCGGAGCCGTGGATGCTTGAGGAGGGGAAGTCCAGATACAGACTCAGGGATACGTGCCTTGTGCCTGCCTGCCTTGAGTCCGTGAACGAGTGAGGATCAACTGCTGCCATCGCTCTTTAACCACACTTTGCTGCTCTCTCTCTCTATTAGTTTTAGGGTATCTTTCTGGTTTGGTTCTGAGGAGGGAAGAACGAAGATGAGAGCATTTAACACCATAAGTGAGAATAAAATGGTTTTTTTTTTTAATTAAAGTTAGCTGATAAGTAATAAAATAATGAAAAAGAAAATTGATCACAATATATGCTGAAACGTCACTGTAACTTTAAGTAAAATGATAATAGGTATCCGTGAAACTTGGACAATTTTTTTATTTTAAAAATAAGATTAAATGTAATTTTAATTTTTAATTTTGGTTTTTCAATTTTAAAATATAAAATATTTAATTCCTCTCATTTTTCTTTTTTCTTTTGATCCAATTATATAATTGTATCTTAAACTAAATATATTTCTCTAAAGTATCATAAAAAATAATTTAATTAATTAAAATCTAAAATAAATTATAGACAGAAATGAAGATTGTATCAAAATTATAATTTTTAAAAATTAGATAATTAAATATCTCTATTTTAAAATAAAAAATTAAATGTATAAAATTTAAAATAAAAATACCAAGATTACAAATTAAAAAATGATAGTAACGTTATGTCAAAGAGTATTCGCCGGAACAAAGAAAAAATAACAATAAACTGCAAATCACGGTTTTGAGGGACAGAAATAAATTTTTATAGGTCCCACAATATTAATCCCATTTTTCTTCTCACTTTATGTCCATTAAACAATTGAAATTTACTTGGGGTTAAGGATGCCCCGAGACAGATGCTATGCTCTGATTGTATATTTTAAAGACAAAAAGAAGCACGAAGGACGGACAACTTGATCCTGCTTTACTACATAGAATATTTGATTAAGTAAAGTAAATAAGGTCCATTAATCGTTTGTGGATGAAAATGTTTTTAGTTAAAATGTCAAAAAATTATCATTAGATCAAAATAATACTAATTTTTTATTAGATGAGAATGTTTGATCAAAATTATCATTAGATCAAAATATCAATTAGTTATAATTAAATCAGAATATTTGAAATTTTCTATCAGGTAAAGATATCAATAATTTTTTGGGATCATAATATTAATAAGTTTCTATTGAACTAATTTGTTATATCCTCCTATTTCATTTTATTTAAGAATAAAATATAATTTAATTTTCATATTTTTTTTATTTTTATCATTACAAACATAATATTATAATAAATACTTAAAAAATAGAGAAGCAAACATAAATTAAAATAATAATATTTATTAATAAATATAATAATTTTGATCAAATAAAAAATTACAAATATTTTGGTATAATAATAATTTATTGATATTTTGGTCCAATTTATTCAACAATCATATTGATAATCATTTGTGTCCCTATGTGACTCTTTTATTAATATAAAAGGCAACAAATGAAATTTAACCGATGAATAATTTATCACATCTTTATTATTTTTATGAACTAAAATTTAAATTTTTATCCATAAAATTACTATTTATATAAGAAAAAAAAAGAAGAAGAAGGGATCGGTCGGATCCAATGACGAAGTGGATTTGGGCCGTAAAAGTAGAGAAGCGAGCCGGGCCATAAGTCACTCCACGCTAACGTCATCAATCAAATCGATGAATATTTGCACACGCGCACACGCGCACATTCACAGCACAGAAGAGGGAAAAAGAAGAAGAAGAAGAGAAGAAAAAGACACAGTAGTGTGGTGTGTTAATTGTTCGAGAGAGAATGGACGACTACACGAGGGAAATGATGGACCTGAAGACACTGGTCACTCGCACTCTCGAGAAGAAAGGCGTCCTCGCCAGGATCCGTGTGCGTACATACCTTAGGGTTTCCTCACCATAGATCCATTCAATTCTTTCAACTTAGGGTTATTCTTCCATTTTTTATTTTTATTTTCTGTCTCAGGCCGAACTCAGAGCGAGTGTGTTCGAGGCCATCGAAGAGGAAGATCATGTGATTGAGAAGGAACAAGGCCTGCCTCCTGCATTGCTTGGTAGCTGCAACGATCGAGCTAAACAGCTTCACGCTTCTCCTCCAGGTCATTTTCTTCTCGATCCCTAACCTACTTTTCTCCATGTTTCAAGATTGCAATATTCTAAGATTCTCTCGTCGTGTTGTTACCTGAATATATAACGAGCTTCATTACGGTTATTTCTTGTTGTTCCTTTGCTCGTAATCTTTCCGATCTGACTTATCGTTTTGATGCCAAAAATGTCTAGAGATGATGGTTATGTTTTGTAGCATAGCATCTCATAAATCCTATACTGTTAGTGCTATGATTTTTTAGGTTATCATGCTATGAATGTGCCACATTCGTAGCTATATTTCGTTTCTAAGTTTTGGTATTCACTGTGCAGGGAGACTTCTTTCGGCGATGATATGTGAATACCTTGACTGGGCGCAGCTCAGTCATACGCTAAAAGTTTATCTTCCGGAATGTAATTTGGTAATTAATGAATCCTTGTTTTTTTTATTTTTCCGTAGTATTTGCGTTCCTGTTGGCTGTTGCTTTCTGTTAATTCCTTTTCCCGTCGTGAGGCATTTGGCTGAATAAACATTTTTTCAGGAGAAAGATTTTTGGAAGACAGAGCTTAAGGAGTTTAGTACCAAAAATGGATATGATCTCAACAGAAACAGAGATAGTCCTCTACTCTTGGATGTGCTTGAAGGATTCTTGAAGCTCGAGGTTTTTCAATTAGTTGCTTTCATGATATTGTTCTTTCATCTGTTGCGTGCTTTTGTTCTCTGCTGATCTTTTTAGATAATGGTGTTTGTACTGAATTGGGCTTAGGAGGGGTTTTATTGTGGATCCTGAAGGATCGGAATCGAGGCCTTGTTAGATTGAACATTTGCCAGGCACTTTTATGGGAAATTTTTAGTTCTGTTCAAGCTAGTAAGCAGTTCCTGTATTTTATGACACAGCTTGTGAACTAGTCTCCTTGCACTTGTGTGCTATGTTGCATGCAGTACTTCAGCTGGGCTAGCTCTAAGCCTTGTTGCAATAGGGAACCCATGTAGAAATGTTTTGTAGGGTCTTCAGGTTGGAATAATTTTGGTTTTAAGATTGTAGAAATGATGTAGTGAATTTTGAGAATTGAGACTTCATTTTTGGAGATTTGTAAAGGAAACTGTTGATTGTAGTAGGTAAGTTGATGAGATAATGATATATAGGCAGCCTGGATTTAATGACCTACACGCTATAACCTGATTTTTGGGTTGACTCAAAAACACTTCTTTGATGGAGTTGTGTTGTGCATGTGCACGTGCACCAACGTGACTACAAGGACAAGCTAATGTGTAGAAAGAAAAACAAGAACTCGGATGTTTGCTTAAAGTGGTGTAGGTAGTTGGCTACTTTCTGTTGATGGTAGTATAGTGGGGAAATCGTCATTTTTCATGTGCAGTGTTAAATATTAAATGATATCAAACCCTTGGTAGACCATTTCTTGTGTAAAGCATAGTTAATGCTTATTAGAACTTGATGCAAATGTGCACTGACTTCTTATTAATCGTGCGGTGAATATGCTTCTGTAGAATTTATCCCAAGCAAGAGCTAGCGGTAGGAGATTTACCACCTCAGAAGCTGAGCCTTTACCGAACTCCGAATCACGGAATCCCCGAAGACATTCTTCCTCATCTGTTGCCGGTGGCTTACCTCCACTAGGAAGGTGCATAGCTGACCTTATTTCAATACAAGTTGGCTTACCTCCATTTTTTTTTTTTTCAAATTCCTCGTATCTATCATTGGGTTTATCTACTACTGACCCCAACTAACTTAGGTTAAAGGTGTTGTTGGTGTTGATGTTGATTGATGTTCCCTTGATTTCATTTTTGGTAGACATTTTTTTAAGTAATTCACCTGTTTGTTGCAGGGCCGTTCCTTCATCTCAGGCATCTGGTGGGTATTTCCTGTAATTGGCTTTTTACCTTACATTACTTATATGCTTGAAATTTCCTTTAATTTACACTCAAGCATTCAGATAGAAGAGGAGGATCCTCCATGTCTGCTTATAGGAAGGATGAGTACAATTGGCGATATGATAGTGATGAACTTCCTGAGGACATAATTCAAGCTTCAAGTGCTTTGGAAAATCTTCAATTGGACAGAAAAGCTCGGAATCTAACATCTTCTTGGCGGTTCGTTTTGATGCAACTCTGATTTTATTCTTTTGTTACTAGTCACAAAGCATTTATATTTTAGATCTTATCACCATCTCAATGGTGGGTTCTGAAGATATTAAAAAAAAACATTAATATTTTCTGATTGTCTTTGTTTTGCAGACACGCTGGAGATGGTATCAATGAGGATGATGGCAGGGCTGATCACGTGTAGGGACAGACATCGTTTGCATAATTGCAATCTGCTCCTGTATTTTACTGTGTATTCTTAATTTTCTGCCTCTGATGATGATTGAATGCGCCTAATTTGATGTAAGATCATTTAATTATGATGTGTTTAGTGTTTTTTTATAAGCTATTTTCTCCCTTAAATTTCCCTTTTTGGCTTATAGTTAAAAAATTATTGAGTTTCGATGATTTTAGCTCATGTTTGCCAACATAATAAGCACCAAATTAAGGGCCATATATTTTTGAGCATATGGTAAAATATGTTTTGCAAGTGAAAGATTGCTGTTTAGACGGTACGAAAGTTTTCCCCCTTTTGACAAATGACAATGATTGAATACGAGAACTTTGAATCTTTTCACGAGTTTAATACATTTTTTGGACACTGTTATTATTGGCCAAAATTAATTGGAAATCAGACTGTTTTTTGTTTCTTATTTAATTAGTTCTATCCATAATTTTAATCGATAATAATGCCTTAGGACGAGTTTGGTAGAGTATGTTGCTGCTACTCTCCATTGTGCCTACCTTTTTCATACTGCTTTCTTCAATTGGGTAGCGAGAGGCGAATGCGGCTGTTTTATTTATGTAGTTTCAATCATTCCATTCTAATCTATTAAGTAAATACAATAGGTGGTAGATTCTTTCTGTTCCGGATTCCGGAACATATTAGTGCTGCTTGGTTCTCAAACTTTTATGTTGCGTTTGGATAAGTTTGAACAAAAGAAAGTTACATCTTGATAATCGTGCTAGGAAAAAAAAAAACTTCCTATGTGGACATTTCTTTAAGTTATAGATCTCACTAGCAAAACATATTTTCCTAATTTAATAACATCAAAATAAAGGAAGCAAATACCAGTAATTTTAAAGATGCCACTTTTAAATTGATCCGGTACCTTATTTGTAACCCTATGTAGCGCATCAAGAAAATCGAACTTTGCATGAATCTGCTTAATTTTAAGGTAAATCTGAATCATTAATTAAGCACTTGACTTTGCATATATAAAAACATCTACGATTTTTTAAAATTACATTGAACAACTTGAGTTTTGAAGTCTTCCTAATTGTCTAAAATTCATCCATGAAAAGGACTAATATTTGTCCAATTACTTTACATATGAAACCCATCAGTAGAACTAAGACTTCATACATTCTTCGCACCTTATCTCGAAACGAGCAATTCAACAAAACCCACTCGTGTACTATAGTATCCCTGAAATCTGAAACCATTAATAGGAGGGGTGAATTTTGACAGTTCAGTAGGTAGAAAAACCATCACGAGATCATGCTGAAGTATAATGGTTCTAATTCTGTAATTGTGTTCAGCAACAGTTAAGATAACCCAAAAATTGTAGAAAACCGAAATTGAAACTCTTTATTAATTGTAAGTTTCTCTTCCAATTTTTGGGAACATATAACGGCCAAATTATGTTCATATTTCTTGAAATTTAATTAAATTTATTCTATATTTTTCTTATTTTACATAAACATCACTTAATTTATATAATAATATGATATCATATACTCTTTATATTAAAAAAAATTTCTTGTTTTTTCATATAATTATCTTGATTAAGGAAGGTCAAATTTATGTTAAAATAAAGAATATCGAGTATAATTTCATTAAATTTCTATAACTATGAGAATAATTTACGCTATAACTTATCACATATGATTTGTTTGTGTATCATGCTCATGAAAAATCATATATAATTAATTAGTCTAAATGTTTCATCATTAATATAAATATACAGATTTAAATAAGGCCATTATGCATATAATTAATAATAAAAAATATACTTAATATTCATCATAAAATTTATTGGATACAGTACAAGCAATACAAACTGTTTCAGATCATATAAGAGAACTTTTTTTTGATAAGTCAGAAAGTTTCATATAAGATAACTTAACAAACGCATGACTTGTATATATTTAGAAAAGGATTATAAAATATTTGTTATAAGCAGTACTGAATATATTCTATAAATAGTGTTGTACATTTTTTCATGGAACAACTCTTGACCCTTGGGTCTTTTTTTTCAAGTGAAAGATATTTTAAAAAATAGAAAGTGTAAAAGAGAGTAAGGTTTGGGGAAACGTTGGGCTCGTTAGATTGTCTGAATAAAAGGTTGCAATATACTAAATTAAGAAGAGGGAAAGATGAGGAAAAGTTGCCTAAAATGGTGGTTAGTTGGAGGTCAAAGTCCAAACCCCACCAAGCCAATAAAATTTAGAAAACAAAAACTGCCGACCAACCCCAAAAGCCAAAAGCCCTTTGGAAATTCCTTCCACCACCAAACCAAACCGACTCATTTTGTTCTTCTCTAATTCCCCTTTTCTATCATGGAATAAGGAAAGGAGAAACAAGCAAACTATACCAATTCCCCCCAAAGCCTTGTCTCCCTTCCAAATCAACAATCAAATCCTCAACTTTCTGACACCTTTTCATCCAATCCTTAAAATCATCAGTGGTCTTTTTTAATGTACAAGGAATTATCAAAAAATACCAAATTTCCCTACATATCTATCTAAGAAGGTACGATAAAAAAAATTGTTTGTTACCCTTGTATGTCTGCTTTATTCTTGTGATCTACAAATTGATCACATCTTCATCAGTTTAGAATCTTGTCTTTGCAATTTTAAGAGCTCCCCATGTTTCAATTGATTGTTTCTGTTCTGGCAATAAATGTTTATGCCACTTGGTTATTGTTCAATTTCATTGTGATTGATGAAACCCCGTTCTGGATTTGTTTGATAGATGGTTAATGATGGGGTCTCTGAATTGATTATGATCTCAAATCCTGTTGCAGGTTTTGGACACTGCAATAACATCTTTGATGATTTCCACTTTTACATATTATGGTGTCAGTATTTCTTATTAGGCATTTGATTTCTAGAGCTTGTGACTTGGGTTCAGTTACGTAGATCTTGTAGATAGGAAACTAGGCTTTTTCATATTGTCATTGACTTTTATTTGATGAATTATTTGTTGGTCAGTTGTGTGTGAGAGACTATGTAAGGGATGGTATCAGCTACAATTAGGCGAATTGTGTCGCCCTGTTGGAGACCATCTGAGGGTGAAATTTCTAGTAGGCATGGAGATGCAAGTGGACGTGCTAACGGTTTGTTGTGGTATAAAGATTCAGGAAGACATGCGAATGGTGAATTTTCAATGGCAGTTATTCAAGCAAACAATTTGTTAGAGGATCAAAGCCAACTTGAATCCGGCTCCTTGAGCTTAACTGAGGGAAATCCTCAAGGAACTTTTGTTGGAATATATGATGGGCATGGAGGTCCAGAAGCTGCCCGGTTTGTCAATGACCGTTTATTCAATAATATCAAGAGTAAGTTTTTCTTCTTTCTTCAACCTGCAACACAACTTGCTGTTTCTGGAAATAACTTCAGAAATTGAGTGAATTACCAATAATCCCTGAAATGATAAAATGGTCACTGGAGTTCTAAATTGTCAATCAATGTAATCTATTCGTGAGCTAATGTCATGTAACACTCTTAGTAAGTTTGAGTTGGCATGTCAAATGTCTGCGTGACATCCAACTAGGCCTCATTGGATGAACCATTTTGATGACATTTACCGATCTTCTGTCTTCACTTCACCATTTAAAAACCATTTTTTTCACCTCTGCATCCAAAGGTCACGCCATTCTCACCTTCCTATGTAGCAAGAGTTTTATAGCTGGTTGATATGTTTTACTGACTTAATGGTTGATCTTAATGCAGAATTTACTTCAGAAAATAATGGAATGTCAGCTGCTGTTATCAATAAAGCATTCTTGGCAACTGAAGAAGAATTTCTTTCTTTGGTAGAGAAGCAGTGGCTGCACAAGCCGCAGATAGCATCAGTTGGTTCTTGCTGTTTGATAGGCATAATATGTAGTGGGGAGCTCTATATTGCAAATGCAGGAGATTCTCGAGCAGTATTAGGTAGACTGGATGAGGCTATGAAAGAGATTAAAGCTATTCAACTATCTGCAGAGCACAATGCTAGTCGTGCATCTGTCAGAGAAGAGTTGCGCTCATTGCATCCTAGTGATCCACGGATTGTGGTTATGAAGCACCAGGTCTGGCGCGTGAAGGGTCTGATTCAGGTGACTTTTAATTTTTTATCTCAAAATTCTTCTTTTTTTTTTTTTTTTTTGGAGATACACGCACACATTCAAGGTCTGTGTTAATGTCTTCTGCAAACTTTTATCCCTTTTCCAATTCATGCAGTCTTCCCCCCCACCCCCCAATCAATGTTTTGCTTGGATAACAATTGATCTTTTTCTAATTTTACTTAACTATCCTATATTGCTTATTTATACTCTCCGTGTGTCTCTAATTGCATAATGCAACCAAATAAAAATCTGCATTTCCTAAATTCTTAGAAGGTATGGTAGCAGGTTTTGACATCAGATATACGCCTAGCTTAGGATCCAACTTTAGAAGATCAGGAACCTGAATTGAGTTGGAGCATCAGATTCAGGGAACAATCGTTGATTCAATTCATCGTTGGTTACATGAGTGACAATCTTGTTGAAAGTCTCAGTGATATTCTGTTTGCCAGATTATTAGTACTTTCATGTCTTTCATAAAACTGGCCTTCATGGATGTGGTTGGTTGGGGATTAATTTTATACAGTGCATAGTGGTTTGCATTAGAGGTTATCTCTGTTTAGCTGATTTTGTGTTGTGCAATTCTGCACCATCCCGCATCATTGGCTCATTGCTTGATTGAACATCCAATTTATTCTTACAACTATTTCACCAACTTCAATTTAGTCACTGTACTTGAAAAACCATCCTCAAGTCCTTGAATTATTAAAAAAATAACCATGTTTGTCTTCAAACCATCAAAAAGTCAACCAACACGATATAGTATGGTTGACAGATATTCATGTCTCTTAAGTATGTGATCAAGAGTTCGATCCTCGCACTTTTGTGTAAGAAAAAAAACTGTTGAGAAAGGTTAGCATTTTAAATGAATCTTAATACCTCATGGGATCTTTGGTTTTCGGCCAGAGAATACCTTGGGTTCGTGAAAAAATCACCAAAAAGTCAGTCACCCTAGTCTTTACTTAGGGACTAGTGTGATTGATTTTTTTAGGACCAAAAGAGGTTTTTTTTAAGTAGAAAGACTAATTTGAAGTCAATGGAAAAAGTTAGTGGACTAAAGTGACCGTTCGCTCCCCCATTCCTTTTACTGGTCAATAATATTTTCGTCTTCCCACCCTCCAAATTTAATCATATTGTTCGTTATAGGCATATTCTGTTTCTTGTTAATACACTAGCCTCATTTGAGGCTTCCAATTATGATTATTTTGTGGTCCACGTAGAGAACTCATGAATATGTTGTAGTTTGAATGGACGTATGGTGATTTATGGCTCTAGAGTTCTTGTTGGCCAAGTAGGTTTTTCCTTGACACTAGGTAAGGCTTTGTATACCTACCCTTTTCTGACCCCAGTAGGTGAGAGTCTCATGCACTAAGCCTCCCTTATGTTATTGTAATTTGTTAATAGATAATAGCCAGCAAATACATAGAAAGGAACTTTAGTGATATATGTGATTGCAACCAAGGAAACTTTTGTTGGAATTAACTAGTGAGATTTACTTGTAAATCTAAATACGTTATAAGTTCTTCTTTGTATAAAGGAAATTTAATGGCATAGCAGCATGATGAACTGAAGAGTTGTGTTAATCAGGCTTTTTATTTATATTGTAGATTTCAAGATCCATTGGTGATGCCTATCTAAAGAAGGCAGAGTTTAATAAAGCACCATTATTACCAAAATTTCGACTCTCAGAACCCTTTGATAAGCCAATCCTTAAAGCTGAACCAGCTATACTAGTACAGAAACTATGTCCTGAAGATCAGTTTCTTATACTTGCATCAGATGGGTTATGGGAGCAAATGAGCAATCAAGAAGCAGTTGACATTGTCCAGAGCTGTCCACGTAATGTAGGATTCTAATTTAGTTGAGTTTCCTTTGTATATATCTGTCATAATGTTTATTAATGATTTTAACATTAATTGGAATGAAATATTTGTAATTATTTAACATGGCTATAGCTATGGCTGATTTAGGTGACCATTTTTAGTATAAAATTCTATTGAACACATGGTTGTGACACAGGGAGCAGCGAAGAAACTTGTGAAAACTGCACTTTGTGAAGCTGCGAAGAAAAGAGAAATGAGATACTCAGACTTGAGAAAGATTGACCGAGGGGTGAGGAGACATTTCCATGATGACATCACGGTTATAGTTTTGTATCTTGATTCAAATTTTTTGTCTCATGCCAATTCACGTGTACCCTTGGTTTCGGTCAAAGGAGGTGGTGATGGTGGTTATGGTATTGGTATTATAGATGCCTAGTTCAGGAATGAACCCATCCCTCTCTTAAATTTGTATTCCAAATGTAAATTTCCCCCTCCCCTTCCCCTGGGATAATAGAATCAAGTAAGAGTTTCCTCTCTATCTCTCTCTCACACACACACACTTGTTTTCTTTTCCTTTTAGTTTTCCACTGAGCTTATTTTTATGTATCGTGTTTGGTTTTCTCTTCTTTATTAATTCCGCAGAAGATGTTATTACACTTGAGACTGGGTCTAACAATAACAGATAAGTGATGTTTTTCTGATTTATTTGAGAAAATTGTATACATCTCCATTGTCATAATGTAATTATTAGCACATTGAAAAAACTTTGATTTGTCATGAGTTCAAAAACTAAATTCCCACCATGAGTTACACAAGTATATAAATGGCCTTGGAACCTACTTGTGAACTTCGTGTAATGGAAGATGGGAAATGTACAAAGAATAAATTCTGGTAAATTAGATAAAACAAAATAATCCCAAATTTGAGGAAGCGGCACAGGAAGATGAAACTGCAGTATTAGCTGCATCTGCATTTTTAAATTTTAGAAACCAGTCCCTCGTGGTTGCCAGAATAAGGTAAAGGGAGATCATGAATAATGTCCTGTGAAATACAGACACACAGAATCATTGTTAACAAATGTTCCTTTGCTGGAGGACTTAAGCAAGTTGTTAAGAACCTTTCTTGCAATGTCTGCTTCGTTATCCAGATTATCTCAGGAGGAGTGCCTTCTTCTTCCTCCATCTTCCTCCGTAGCACTACTATCCTCATTGTTCAACTTTTGTCCTAAAGAAATTGCCAAAACCAAAGGAAGTAATATCCCTACCAGGCCCGACACCGAGGGGCAATCTTTCTGATGGAAGGGTTCCACAACATGACATCGCCTTCGCAAACATCGGACAAACAGAGTAAGCCATTGCAGGAACAGAATGTTTTAGAACAGGGACTGCAAAGAAGCTAGAGACCAGTAGTTGGTGCTGGGTTGAGGAGGTACGAAGCTGGTCGTTGGCGAATTGGGGATGGGAGATTAGGGTTTTCCATGACTCGCAGACGCACCTGAATTGCACAGGGGATCTCACCGGAATCCTCCGCCAGTGGCCGCCACGTAGGGTATTCATCGCCGCTGGTTGGAGAAACAGTTTGGGCTTCTTCATCGCGGTGCATTCCAGCACCGTTCAGTACAAACACTGGAAATTACTTACCCATGGGCTGTAAATGACTCAATACTAAATTCTCAAGTTTGACTTATTCATGTTCATCACTGACCGACATGAAATTCTCATCATATATATTTGTCTCCAATTGTTCCTCCTTGAAAATTTAAGAATTTTTTTTTTGCCAAAAAATATAAAAAATTAATTTGAACAAAGTTAAATATATTTTTTATTTAAAGAATAAAATTTAGATGACCAACTTTCTATGACAAAATATAAAACCCAATCAAATTAAAAAAAATTCTTAAAGAAAATCATGTTACCATCACCAAAAAGTATTCTCAGACTTGAGAGAGATAGAGCATAATTTCTTATGACTTTGTTTATCTTTAGAATTTTAGTTTCAGACTTCAAAAGAATAGAAAGAATAAACAAGAAATGATAAACAGAAAAGTCTAATAATAAAAATAATTAAGTAATATGCAAAATATAAATTAAAAATAA
>PYAF01000353.1:333541-353019 GCA_007407185.1 Glycine tomentella
TACTCGTACAGATTCTCATCCTTGTTTTAGTAAAATAACTGAGTTAGCCTATTAAATAAATAAAATTTACTTTCTTTTTCTTTGAAAACAATATTATCTACTAGTAATGTGCAGTGAGAATTTTGTTTATCACATGCCACGTTATTTTTATCTACCCGCTGCACCATTTACGCATATCAGAATGATTTCAATTTATTCTAATGAAATCCTACGTAGTAACTATTAGATTGTGAGATGCACAAAACACTAATCATATTCGATGAACTCTTTTCAGCTCACACCGTAGATGTAAGAGCACGTGTGTATTTTGAAATTTAACTGGTGTATTTATGCATCGTTAAATAATACTACATCAGAACAAACTTAATTGATAGGTTAACTATCAAACAATAGTTCCTGTTGTGAATTTTCTCTGGTCACAAATCTCAAACTTTCAATGACTCTAAATTGTAGTTAGGACCTAAAACAAAATCATTGCTGTAACGTTTAAGCATGGCTAGTGGCCCTTATTATATTTTTCTTTCCTAGGGTGATTTAGGCCAAAAAATGTGCAGAAAATAAACGGGGGTAGGAGAAATTGCACTTTGTGCGGACAGAGATTGCGCAGGAAAAAAAAAATAACATTTACATTCCACTAAAAATGCAGCCCCCTTTCGTGACAATAAAGGTTTGCGAGAATTGAACCAACAAGAGAAGTTGATGTATGTGGATACATGGAGCACCAGGCATGCTACCTCAACAACACCTTCCATATTTTCTTCATATATACAACTAACGACCATATCGCAAGCCCTGCTGAAGTATAAAGCAAAGCAACACCAGAGCCTACTACAATGGCAGCTCCTCCTCCGTAGCTGAAGGAAAAATGGGAAGAGAAAAACTCAATCAGAAAATGACAGTGCTTGGATTCGAAATTTTGGGGTTATTGCATAATCTGACAATGACATACAAGTACAACTTCTAACAAATTCACACCTGAAGAAACTTTTCCAAACACATAAGATAATGTATTGCTTACAGATCTAATGTCTAGAGACAAATATTAGCAAAAGCTTAGTAAAATATCAAGTCATTTAGAGATGAGTTTTGCCTAATGTCTATTTTTCATAAAATATCTAATGATAACAGGGCATTCTAAGAATGCTAAGAAAACAATTACCTCCAGTCCCGGGTCGCAAGAAGGATGGTTAATGCTGTCATCCGTGTAGCTGTTTTCCACTTCCCCAAGTTATTCACAGCAACAGCCTATTATTTAAGGTTTCACGATATAAGCTCAAGCTCAAAACTCTATGCTAATATAAGGCAGCTGATTCAAGTGTACAGGAGGTAAAACAAACCTCTAAAAGCTTACTATCCTGGGAAGCAGCCCACTCCCTGACAGCAGACATGGTTATCTATTTAGCAAGTTACAAGAGAAAATTATAAGACATTTGATACAAACAGAGCCAGTAAACTAGACAAGGTATGATGCCTTGAGGGAAAAAGAGAGACAGGAGAAAGTATGGATGATTTGCCATATAATTTAAATATAAATCTTGGTTAAATATGTTTTCATGGTTTGTGTTTAACGATATACACTAACAACATGCTAAAGAATTTAGAACTACTTTACACAAAATGGAAACAAAACGATGGACATAATTAGACCATTACAGCTTCCACCTCCAGAGCTATACGTAATAATAGTAGGTCATCAACTCTGCAAGCAACAAAAGTAGGAGACCCCAAATATGAATTCTCCTTCCACACATACATGAGCACAGCAATCATATATTAAAGATTGGATTAACATAATTTCCAGGAAATCAAATAATTTAACCAAGCCTTTATTTTGGCTCGCTTCATTCTATAATGTGAACAATATGGTTGTATATAGTAGTTCAGATTCCGTAACAGTTACAAGAAACATCTCACGAGTTACAAAATAGACATCATAGAATAAATAAATAACACAGCAGAGATAAGGAAAACGGATATTTAACTAATATGATGCAATGCATGGATTTGGTGATAACATGCAGGACCCTTGCAAGGTTCCCTTTGAACAAAACCTTCTAAGCAATGCAATCCTTAGAAATCACAGTATGGTTTACCTCTCTACCAATTATGGCAATTGCAGGTATAGTGAGTAGCCACGGTGCTTGTCCAAACACACCACCATCCAAATGTCTAGTACATAATAAGACCAGTGTAGCAGCAACCATAAGCTGCAGCCAATAAAAATGATTTTACATTCAGAACTAAAATCGTACTCACATCACATGTTACCAACGGAAAGTGCCTTGTATTCGTCAAAATACATACCTTGTCGGCTACTGGATCTAAGAATGCACCAAATGAAGATTTTAACTTCATCTGCATAGCAAAATGATAAAAGAATAATAATGAGGTTTGTATTGTAACTTAAAAACAGAAGGTTGAGGTGGCGTTTGGGTTCAATTGAATGAGCAATGAGTACCTTGCGAGCAAGATAGCCATCAAGCCAATCAGTGAATGATGCAGCGACGAAAATACTGGTAGTAGCAGCAGTTCCACGCCAACCGTCCATGTAGAAAGCTACATAGAGACGAAAACAGGCATCAGATAAAATTATAAGGCAAGTGTTGTGATATAAATAGAAAATGAAACGCACTAGCAAAAAGAAGTGGGACGGCAGCGACACGGCCTAGAGTCAAAATTGTTGGCAACGTAAGCAATTTGGAAGGTTCTGGTGGTTCTGGTTCTGGCACTGACGAACCCAAATGTGTTACAAGAGCAGCCCTTCCCAAACAATAAGATGGGAATTTGTTTCTAGGTGAGGGTGTGAACCCTAGGATTTGATTTTTGGAAGGGGAAAGCAAGTACCTGCGGCTGCGGGGGTGTTGGGGTGGGGTTCTCCATGATAAGAGGGGTTTGGTTTTGGCACTTGTGCCAAGCTTCAAGCCCCACATCCTCAATCCCCAATCGCCGCTAACCCAAACTTGCTCATAGTTTCTCTAATTCTTGGATCACAATTTTGTCCGAACCCTCACACAACTTTTATTCTTAATTAATTAAATATAAAACCAAAGTTTATAATAATTTATACATTATATTTCATAACAAAAGACCAAGATCATATCAAACTAAATAAATCATATCATAAAATTTAATAAAAGTCAACATTAGTATCTACTATAAATCATTTAACATGTAAATCAATTGATGTGAATTATTCTAATTTATCAAAGAATCTTAAATTTAAATTTTTAGTATCTAATTTCGTTAAATACTCCAATAAATAACTTTATTATAAAGTAACGATATTTAATTCGAATATAATTATCATCGGTCATAAGCGACCTATGTTGGTACGCATACTTCGAAAAATTAATATATAAATCATTTTTTTTTATCTCTTTACTCTTTTTATTTTTATAATTTGATCTTGTTGCTCTCAATTTTTCAGACAAAGTGTAAATGCATCTTGACTTTGTGTTATTATCTTTTTATCTCGTCTAATTTTATAATTTGAACTTGTTGTCCGTCATTCTTTTTGGTTGTCAAAATTTGTTTTTAATGACTAGTTTTATTTACTTTTTAACTCAGCAAGTGCTTTTACACTTTAATCAATTATGCATTTTATTTTATCTCATGTTTTATTTTCAAATATATGATAATCATAGTTTCAAATTATAATCTGCAATCATAATCATGACTATGATGTAAAGGTTTTTCTACTTACCTTAAACATCTCACAATCACAATTACAGTCATGTTAATCACATTTTCTTGCAATTTCTCACAATGTTAATAATTATGACAAAATCACAATTATGATTACAATTGTAATCACAATTTAAAACCGGGATGATGATAATATTTATATTTGTAAAATTAAATTGGCCTCACTAGCTACAGGTCCTTATTTTGCCACTGTTTGGTGAATAGTAACTATGGTCTATATATAACAAAAAATAAAAGAAGATATTGTAATGTTATTAACTCTTTGTATATGAAATTGATTTCACGTTAAGATTGAATATTATCATATACATGGAAGTTAGTCTTTTATGTTAAATTGATATCCAGTGAAACGTTAGTTTTATCTTCTAGTGAAGAAGATTTATAAATTTGGTATTAAGGAAAATAAAATTTTTATAATGAAATTATTGATGGATATCAACTATAGTAAAATTGGACCATTAACCTACGATCATTGTTTATTTGACTTAAGGTCCTCGTGCAATTACACCTTATCCTTGTGACAAGGTGCAAAATTTGTAGTGAGAGACAAAAAGATCTTTAGCACATATATAGCATGTGACCTAAAAGTTATCACTTTTGATCATGGTTAAGGAAGTTTACACACTAACATTTATACTGAATCACTACAATTTATATATGTTTCATGCTTCATTTATAGTAAAAATATTGTTTTTTTCTTTTGCTTGTGTCATTTTTTCATCTTTATTTGAGTTCTCTATTTCTATAAAATTATATGATAGTATTAACATAATAATTTTGGCCTTTTTAAATAATATGTGCAAGTAGTTTATATAATTTTAAAAATGGTTAGGAGAAATTTAAGTAATGGTATTTGTTTATATATATTAAAACATTGGTTATATATTTACTACTTTGAATGAATTTTTTCAAGTATTATTTAAATTATTTTCTTAATTTACTCATATGCTCAAATTTAAAACTAAAATAGGATGTGAGTTATAACAATAATAATGTTTTGGATTTTATTGTTATGATTATTATTATTTATTTAATATCTTTATTAAATCTTTAATAAATTCATCTTTATGCTTGTCATTTGTCTAAAAATCATTATAAATATTATGATTAATATTGTTATTACTAAGTTTTTATCAAATTTCTAAATACTTCTTATAAAAAAATAAATGAGGTGCAACAAATATATATAAATAATGTGTGGCGGAGGTGAAGCTAAGTTGTCTACGCTCCTACATGATGCCATTATATTGCGAACATCTAGGCATGGCAGCGGGATTTGAACCCGTGGGTATCCCTCGGAATCCGTCCATATTTTAACGAGAAAAAATAGAGTTTTTTGGATTTGGGTTCAAGGTTTTCTCGGTAGTCAAAAGCGGGGACGGAGGCGGGTATGAGATTACTAATACCCACCCCCGCCCCGTAATAAATAATATTAAAAAATAAAAAAATATATATTATTTTCTAATTTTTTTAATAAATTGATTGATTTCATTTTGTAATTTTTAAATTATGATCTCATATTTTAAATGTAAGTTTGTTATTATTATTTTTTTGTTACGTAATTAGTTTTTTTTCCGATTTTTCAATAAAAATTATATTATTTTTTTATTTTTTAAGTTTTAATCAAATAATGGGGGCGGGGTGGGAAAAACTTGACCTCCAGCGAAGACAGGGATGAGGATGAACTTTAAAATCTCGACGGAAATCGGGAGCAGGAAGCGGATTTGGAGGCGGGGGCGGAAACGAGGAATGCAATCCCCATCCCCGCCCCGCCTCCTGTTGGCATGCCTATGAACATCGTGCATTAAAGAGATCGTCACGGCAAGACTAGTGACCTGCCAATGGACATGCAGGGATAAAATGATAAATGAAAAAAATATAGCTTTTATTTAGAATGTTTTAATTAAAAATATGTTTAAACTATTAGACAAACTTTAAAACAAAAAACCATATCTAATAGAATACCTTCCTTAATAGATAGAATAAGTATTTTAAAACAATAGACTTTCAAAATATTTATATAAAAAAACGTAGACGAATGAGAAAAATATTAGAAAGGTTTGTATTCATTTAAATATGTTAACATTTAATTTTTTTTATTTGGTATAAAAAAACGAATAGGGCTCGAAAATTTTGAAGAAAAAAAAGTAATATTTCTTATTAAAAAGACTTTTTGTTAAAAAAACATTTATGATAAACCAACAAAAGTTAATTCAATTAGTAATGAACAAATTCATATTATAAAAAGATATGGATTTGATTTTTAGTAAATATTTTACTGGTAGATAATTTATAAATATTTTTATAAGACTTATTCTGACTTTGATAATCTTTATGAGCACAACTCACCTAAAGTTTCGATTATAAAAAAATGATAAAAACAAACACAGACATAAAACCAAGTCAAAACTAATTGCATGGTATGATTTATATTGACCTATATATCCATATCCCATCCGATAACTAAGTAAAAACACGTGTACATGACTAAATAATAAGATTTGTTTGGATATTTTTTTCATAAACACATAGAAAAAAATATAATAAATTCAGTTTATCCTAAAAATTAAAATAATTCATACCTTTACTTTTTACAAAGTATTTCATATAATTTTTACAAAGTATTTCATATAATTTCTTAAATAACTAAGATACATAAATTAATTTTAACTTATGATTTTTTATTCATATTATTTTTATTTTATCTTCCATACGTATTTACAAAGAAATTTATTTAAATAAAATGATATCATATCCAAAACAACCTTAACCCAATATTAAAAATAGCTAAGTGTGGATCATTCAATTTAGTTATGATTACACCCTCTTTCCAATTTTCCAATATTTTTTTAGAAATATAAAAAAGTGTATTTGATAAGGCAGTCTAACAACTTATAAGTTGATTTGATTTTAAGTATTTATGATTTATCCCGTCTCATTGACACAGTCAACCCCAAAGAAATTTTTGATGGATTAAGGTTTAAGAAATTAAATATGATGCATTTTGAATACGAGCTCAAATTATATTTTCACTTATTTCAACTTGATCCAATGTCATATTTTTTTTAAGAAGTATAGTTTTTACGCAACTTCTTAACTTAAATGAGTAGCGTTCTGCTTGACACAATATTTTTTTAAAATTGATATTATTTATCCTAATATATATTATAAAATATGTCTTAACTATAATTATATACTTTTTTGGTTTTGCGATTTAACTATATATAACGTTAACATTAATATTATGCCAAAACTTTCGAGTTAATATGATCTTGTATTCTTGTCCCATATATTGTTAGGTTTTAACTTTGAATTGGGTTGAGATTAGGTTAAAATAAAGGATTGAATTATTTTACAAGGATAAAAAAAAAATAAGTATCAAAGCTTTTAAAAAAAAATTACAAGGATCATTTTAGAAAAAATAAATTTGCAATGGTAAAAAAACATATATTATAAGAAAAAAAAAACATATTTAAACCATTAAATTATAACTTTTTGATTAAAAGAAGAAAATACATCACAAACTAATTGCAATCGTTAATTATTTTCAAAATTAGTAGACACTGTACTTGAAGATGGTTAAGTAAAATCATAAAATCTTCACCATTTCTTTATAATAAAATTATAAAATAATTGTCCTAATTTTTCAAATGATAATTTATTAAAAATAAATATTGTAAAAAAAGTTAGTAGAAATAAATTTACATACACATGTAGAGAGAGACAGAGATAAAGTTATAACCAAATAATTCAACATCATTTTATATTATTAACTTAGGATTGTGACAACTACAAGGTCGTTGAGGTTGTTGCCTTGTGCCCTAAGTTTTGTTAACCCTCAAATTTTCATATATTTTTTTAAGAATCATATGTTATTAATTTTAATTATTAAGCAATAAATGTCATGATAATATAATATATAATTTGTTAATATTATATTGACAATATATTAATTGAACAATTAAAAACTTTGGATAAAGATAGGTTGGCAAAATATTGTTTTAATCTTTTTTAATAAGTATTTAAAAATTGAAAATCTGAATTCGTTTTTAAAAATAAATTACTGTAAGAAGTATGAAGAAAAAATATATTGAATTATGTTAAATGTTTATATTTTTCAAATACACGCATTGATTCTAAAATATTAATAACAATACTTGTATTGTTGAAAGTAATTTTCAAAATTAAAATCCCACAAATGTTATGTTAGCAATTACTATTTAAATATTATTTGATATTAATTATGTTAAAGAATAAATGAGGTAAATTTGTTTACATATTGGTAATGAAAGGTTAGAATTACTTAATTATAAAAATTTAATCAACAATTTACAGCCCATAAAAAACAAAATTAGAATTATCTTGTTATATTATATTAAATTTTTAATATAAATTGTATTTGTGATTTTGGAAAATTTAGGCACATATCAATTAGGTTAATATTTAATTCACAAAATAGTTTTATTTCAATTCAAACAATTAGTTTATAAGCTTCCACTTCTCAATTTTGATTTATAAATTTTCAGCTGATTTATAAGTTTTTAGTATTATGTGAAATAATATTGTCAAATAGTATTTTTTGAAAATTTATTAGACAATTAAATAAATACTATACTTTAGATTAGAACGGTGTTATTGTATTCGGATGACTACTTTTTGATTGGCTACTTTTTATCTTAAACTGTGATCATGTTAATAGATTTTGGCATTCGATAGCCTCAAGGGACGAGGGATTAGAGAATGATCTTTTGGCATTCAATAGCCTCAAGAGACGAGGGATTAGGGAATGAATATTTGTACGGTACAATAGTACACTCATCGATGATTTTTTATTCTTAAAAAATAAAATAATCTTCTGGAGTGCCATTTGAGAGAATTAACAAATAATAGAACTCTAAATAAAGAACCATTTTGTTGGTCATATAACTCCGTCATCCTTTACTCTTTTTTTTTTTTTTGTGACAGACTGCAAATTTTTATAAAAAAAACTTTTTAATGAGCATCTATCCTCTATGTTTAGAAAACTGATAGCTAAACCACTAAAAAAACATCTTTCGATATAGTTTTATCATCTTTCTGGTAAATAATTAGATAATCATAAATATGATTTAACATTTAAAATAAAAAAGTTATAAGTTGTGGATTTTCATGTTAACTACACTAATCCATATCCATGTTTATCCTAAAACTAAAAGTGTTATAATTTGATCAAAATTTTTGGTAAAGTTCGTCAAAAAATATGTATGCTCGTTTTCTTAATGTGGCTCTCGATTATAAGGGGAGAGAAAAAAATAAAATTCCGAAGGAAAGAATATAGAAATCAATTAAAAACTACAAAAGATCATTTTCATATAAAATTTAACAATTTTATTATGCATAACGTAATATAACTTATAATTAAATAATACCAACATAAAAATTATATCAATATATTTTAACTGTATTTTATTATTTATCTTACTTTCTTTCTATTTTTTATATAAAATTTGTATAGATTTATATATAAAAAAAATTCATTTTTCTCTCTTCACACGTAGGATGTATAGGACACAAAACGATTCATTTAAGCGAAATCGTGCATTTTTTTACGAAAAATATCAAACAAGGACGGCTTAAAAATATCTATTTGCCATTATATAACCATTAACCAAATTGTATTTTCAAATAAATGTATCTTAAAAAATATGTATTTAAAATATAATACGATGATGGCTTATGGTTTGGTGTCGGTGTTGAAATTATGGCATGGCGGTCCACCCGAACCGCACCACATTTTAAACTTGAGGGTGAAAAAGCATAAATAAATGAAAACAGTAGAGGATTATTATTATTATTACAAAGATTATTTACAAGAGCAAGTTGATTAATGATTATGATTAGCGTAGAGTTGAGCAGGGTCAAAATCTGAAACAGCACGTTGATTGTTGATTGTTGATTGTTGATGGGATTGGTCAGGTCAGCCGCGGAAGAAAGAAAAGTGAAAATTGAGGAACCGAACCGAACCAAACCAAACCACCTTTTAGCTTTTGAGTGCTTCTGTTTGTGAGAGTGTGAGTGAGCATTTCACGCAGCACATGTAATAATAACGTGACGCCATTTTCGCTCTCCTCACGCCCACCAGTGTGCATGTGAATCTCTCTCTTACTCACTGGCACTAGCTTGCAAACGCTCTATAACTGCAAATATACGCATTCAGTTGCACAATTTCGAGGCGAAGAAGATCTAGTTTCGCCGATCCAATCCAATCCGAAAATGAAGTCTAACAAAACCGTAAACCCTCTCATCACCTTCGAACACAAGAGGTATATTGTTCGTTATTCACTTCGTTCCACGCGTCTTTCCTTCCTTCACTTTCGCTTTTATGTTAGATCCGTCAATTAACACTTCATTTTCCTCTTTCACTCGCTTTATGTTTTTTGGTCTGAATTTCACTTGGACTACTATGCGACTTGCCGTTGAATTAGTGAATTTTGAAGATCGATCTCTGTCCGTTGAGTTTCAGTTGACGCCGATTGCAAGTTTTTCTTTCTTCATTTTAATTTTTGTTACTTAGTAGTAGTGAGTAGTGAATAGTGATAATTGGGAATCTGCGCTGCGCTGAGGAATCAATGCCGGCCGCCGGGTGCTGTACGAAGTGCGTTTTGTGCGGAATGTGTCGTCGTTTTAGCTTTGGGGGCGACGACGGGCAATTTTAGTTGCGTTTTGCTTTAATTCGTTTTTTCGTCTCGTACTAGTTTTTGTGCAGTTATTATTTTGAGTCTCTGTTGATTTTTTTTTTATCTTTTTATTGTTGGATTATGTTTTTTTATTTTTGGAAATTAATGCGTGTTTGGTGTGAACAGGGACGCCTATGGGTTTACTGTGCGGCCTCAGCACCTGCAAAGATACCGTGAATATGCTAACATTTACAAGGTCCGTCTTGTCATGCTTTGGGTTTATGATTCCAGCCTTGCCACTTTTAAGTTTTTTCAAGAAGGATTAGGAAAGTGATGTGAAGGAAAATTCACTTAATTAGGAAAGTGATGTGAAGAATCTTACGAGATTGTACTAGTTGTTGGTGGAAATTGTTTTTGTTTTCATCCTCAAAAGCCAAAGCTAGAAGCACTTAATTTTGTATCGTTGGTGTTGTTCTAAGTGTAACAAGCTTTTATTGCTATTTCAGGAGGAAGAGGAGGAAAGGTCGGATCGGTGGAACTCATTTCTTGATAGACAGGCTGAGTCTTCTGAATTGGCCACAGACGGATTAGTTGTGGGGGAGGGTGAGAAGGTTTTGGGTGATGAAGCTGCAGAGCAAGAAGCTGATGCTAGCTCGGAGAAGGGTGTTGATGGACATGAAGCAAGCAACCAGATGCCTGGTGGTTCTGACAGTGCAGCGGAAAATGGTAGTCAAAAGGAGGAGGTGCCACCGGCTGAGGAGACAAAAGTTCACAGAGTCCAGTTATGGACAGATATAAGATCATCTCTTCGAACTATTGAGGATATGATGAGTGTTCATGTAAAGAAGAAAACCGGGTCAGTAAAAGATGAAAGAGTCAAGAAAGGTTTGTTAAAAGATGAACAGATTATTGAAGCTGCAAAATCACCATCACATTCTGATGATGTTAAATCACCAAAAGGAGCAGCATGTGAGGAAGACTCTGAGGAGGAGTTCTATGATGTTGAGAGGTCAGATCCTAGTCCGGATGTGCCTGTTATTGATGGCACAAATGCCTCGGCAAATGGTATTACTGCTGATGCTGCACCACCAGAGGCTTCATTTCCTTGGAAAGAAGAGTTGGAAGTTCTGGTTCGTGGTGGAGTACCAATGGCATTGAGGGGAGAGGTATGCATTATATACATGAGATTTGCATTTGTTGTCAAATTTATTTATTGTTTGGTGACTTACCCTCTTTTTTGTTATTGTGTTTCAGCTTTGGCAAGCTTTTGTTGGTGTAAAAGCAAGGCGGGTGGAGAAGTATTATCAGGATCTGCTAGCCTCAGAAAATGATTCTGAAATTAAAACTGATCAGCAAAGCATGGAGTCAACTGGCAGTAATGGGAAAACAGGAGCAGATTTTGGATGTATGCCAGAAAAATGGAAAGGAGTCAAAGGACAGATTGAGAAGGTATTTGCTTTTGATATTTCACCCTTATTGTTCTTAATATTGTGATATTATTGGTATGACTCTTTAAACAAGTTTCTTCTTAGTAGTCCATTATCATTGCTTGTTTGCGCAGGATCTGCCTCGAACATTTCCTGGTCATCCTGCTCTGGACGAGGATGGTAGAAATGCTTTGAGACGATTACTTACTGCATATGCTCGACATAACCCCTCAGTTGGTTACTGCCAGGTCCTTGCTTCTTTAAAGAGTTACATGTTCTATTTTTCCCATATTTTTTTTATAAAAGCTGTTTTTTCCATTATTTTTCAGTCAATCTAAATGAGGTGTTTATATTTATATGAAATGAAACATCTATACAGCTGACTAGACTTAAAGGACTTGGTTCATACTGAACTTGTTAGTTAATGAGATACCACAGTGCAATGAATCAACAACTACAGGCATTTATGTTGCCTTATTTCTACTAGTTTTTTTTTCTTCCAAAATAAAAATTGGGGACTTGAGTTTCATCACTTTTAAATGATGAGTCAAGGAATCCAATGGCAATTGATATGACAAATTTTAAAAATCTTGCAAAGCTAAATTTCCCACCTACTTTCCTTTACTAATATCTGATGTAAAATGTTTACATTTATATATATATATATATATATATATATATATATATATATATGAATTCTAGAAAATGAAACTTTTGGCTAGTCATTAACCTTGCACTATTTTACTTCCACAAAATATATTATTGATCTTTGTTAAGGTAGTTTTGGACTTTGGAGCAATGTGTTTCTCCAGGTTTGTGCTCGATAGTATAATGAGTTGAAGATGATCTGTGTCACTGTTGTATAGAAACAGTGTATTTGATATCCATAACAAACTACAAACCTACTGTGAAAGATTTTTGAGCTTGAAATGTGTTCCAAGCACAATAGGAATGGTTCATATATGTGCATCCTCTCACTCAAGCATTTTGTGGAAATTAAACTGATTAGATGAATTCGGAACTACTTTGTGACAAACCTCAATCAGGCAAGAGCTGTTTTTGAGGTTGCATGACCGACTGAAGGTGCATAGGGCCCTAATGCCTTGTGGCAACTTTCATATGTGTGATGTGTATGATTCATAAATAGTAGTGATCTGTCCTTTTTTTCTAATCAGGGTATTGATACAACGAGTGGTGATCTGTCATATAACATGGATAATTAAATAATTTAAACTTGTCATTTATCATATGCCCTCTCACATGGACATATCATGTATGTTCATGAAATTATAACCCACTGATTTAGTTTGTTGAAATAATTTATATTGCAGGCCATGAATTTTTTTGCTGGCTTATTGCTACTTTTGATGCCTGAAGAAAATGCCTTTTGGTATGTCCTTAGATATCTGCTTGAGTATTATTTCTAGAGTAAATTATGGATAGAGCATCATCATTATAACTGCTGCTGTGTATGATGAACATTGTTTCCCTGAAGGAATGCCTGACTGATTGCTTTATGCTTATGCAGCATCTTCAACAGCTTTTACATTTTAAATTTGAACTAATTTGATATTCCATCACTAACTCAACATCAACATCACCTTTAACGCAAACTAATTGAGATCGGTGACAGATGAGCCCAATGATAGATATGAGGAGGTTGGAAAAAAAAAGGAAAGAAGGAGGGGGAGATGAAGAGAAAATGACTAAAAAGGAACCATCTGGAACATAGAGATAACAACGGGTTTAACCCTTCACCAAACTTATAGTTTTCCTCCATTCCGTCCTAAGACACACCGTTCTCCAATCTATATCTCACTCCATTAGGTCTTGTTTAACTACCTTTCCCTAGATAATATTCGGTCTACCTTTACCTCTTTGTGTTGAGTTCTTGGTAACAAACTTTTGTTCTTAAGGGAGCATCCATGGGTCATTTCATAACGTGTTCAAACCACCTCAATCTATGTTCCCTCATCTTTTCACTCGCCGGTACTACTGATACCTTTCGTCGAATATCTTCATTTTTTATGTTATCTATATTCATATAACCACACATCCACCTTAACATCCTCAATTTTGCTATCTCAATTTTATGCTCATGTTGCCTATGTGTTGGTCAACATTTAGCTCCATATAGCATTGCAAGTCTTACAGTTGTTCTATAAAATTTTCCTTTTAGCTTAAGGAGAATTTTGCGGTCACACAAAAACCAGATGCACTCCTCCATTTTATCCATCCTGCTCTGATTCTATGATTCACATCCTCATTAATCTCTCAACCCTTTTGAAAAATTGATCTTAGGTATCTAAAAACATTTTTCTTGGGTACCTTTTGACCAAGTAGATGCACGGAGTCTTGATCACCATCTCTGAACAGCCAAAACTCACTTCACATACTCAATCTTGCTTTGCCTTAACATGAATCCTGTAGACTCCAAAGTGCTTCTCCACAATTCAAGTTTCCTATTAATACCGTCTTTGGTCTCATCAGTAAGCACAGTATCATTTGCAAAAAGCATACACCAAGACACTTTCTCTTGAATATCTTTTGTTAGTTCATCCATCACTAAGGCAAAATGATAAGGACTAAGAACCAAACCTTGGTGTACACCTACCGTGATAGGAAAATAATTTGATGTTCCATTACAAGCTTTCACACATGTGGTAGTCCCATCATATATATCATTGATTGCATTTACATACTTTAATAGTATTTTTTTCTTCTCAAGAGTCCACCATAAAACTCTTCTTGGGACCCTATCATATGTTTTCTCAAGATTTATAACACCATATGTAAGTCTTTCTTCTTTTCTCAATACCTTTCCATTAATTGTTGCATCAAGAAAATGGCTTTTATGGTACATCTTCCTGGCATAAATCCAAATTGATTTACAGAATCTTTGGTCTCTCTTCTCAAGCGATGGTCAACAACTCTCTTCCACAACTTCATAGTATGACTCATAAGCTTAATGCTTCTATAATGAGAACAATGTTGAATCTCTCCCTTGTTTTTGTAAATAGGTACAAACATACTTTTCCTCCAAGTATTAAACATCTTATTTGTTTGAGAAATCTTATTGAAAAGATTGGTTAGCCATTTTATTGTGACATCTCCCAGGCCTCTTCACACTTCAATAGGGACTCCATTGGATCCCAAAGCTTTATTATTCTTCATTACTAACTATGGTATGGTTTGATATTCCATCACTAACTATGGTTTTTCCTAGGACCTTAATGGGCATTTTAGATGATTATTTTGATGGCTATTATTCAGAGGAAATGATAGAATCTCAGGTATGGTTTCTTTACTTTATATTATCAATTAAATTAAATGTGCGTGAATACTTTTACATTTCGACATATATTGATTCAAATATATTATCATTTTATCAGGTGGATCAACTTGTTTTTGAGGAGTTGGTGAGGGAGAGGTTTCCCAAATTGGGTTTGTAAACTATTTTAATTCATTTTTGTCTTTGAACTCACCAAGTGAATTTTGTTTGTGTTAGCATTCCATTTCTTATTTGTTATTTTCTTGTGTGTACTTATTTTGCAGCCAATCATCTAGATTATCTGGGAGTGCAGGTGGCATGGGTTACTGGACCATGGTTCCTGTCCATTTTTGTGAACATGCTTCCTTGGGAAAGTGGTCAGGTTTTATGTTCTATCGAGTAGTGTAGCTTAGTCTTACTTCACAAAGTTGCCAATGTCAAATGAGCATTTATACACTATTGTTCAAGCTTCCTTCTGATATATTGTAATTATTTGGACTTCAGTTCTTCGAGTGTGGGATGTGCTTCTTTTTGAAGGAAACCGAGTCATGCTCTTTAGAACTGCAGTTGCTTTAATGGAGCTATATGGTACTGGCTGAAAATGTTTAATGGAAAAAGTAAACTTGCAATGCTTAAGCCATGCATATCCTCAGAGAACTTAATTTCATCTTGTCTTGTAGGTCCTGCATTGGTAACAACAAAGGATGCTGGAGATGCAGTTACTTTACTTCAGTCGTTGGCTGGCTCCACATTTGATAGCAGTCAGCTTGTACTGACAGCTTGTATGGGTTACCAAAATATAAATGAAACTTGTTTGCAGCAGTTGAGGAATAAACATCGGCCAGCTGTAATAGCTTCCATTGAAGAAAGATCAAAAGGGCTTAAAGCTTGGAAGGATTCTCAGGGACTAGCATCAAAGCTAGCTGATATGCAAGTGCTTGGCAATTTATCTCGTACAGAATCTGGTTCCACTAATGCAGATGAAATTCTGATTAGTCTGACTGGAGAGGGTGAGATAGATGCTGTTCCAGATCTTCAAGAGCAGGTCAATTTTGTCTTTCCTTTTGACCCTTCTCACTTTTTATTTGATTGTGATATTGTTGATGGTGCATTTTATTGCTATCTTTTCACATATATAACATTCTCAAATTACTAAGACTGAAGTTAAAAAAATCCATGTTTTATAAAGTGATAATTAGTTTTGGCTACTCACTAATGAATAATGATTGTGTTAAAATAGGAGGAAACAGAGGGAAATTGAATGAAAACCGTGTGTTTAACAACACCACGAATGTTGTATTATATAGATGTCATTATAATAAATACTAATAATGACAGGATATGTTGTTTCCTCAAAATCAGATTCTACTTTCTATAAATCCTACTTTCCTACTAATAATAAATGTATATTATGTTATCCTCATTTTCAACAGATTGCATTTATCTTAAAATGAACCCTTAACCTCAACATGATTTATTTAATTCACGTGTGGTTAACAGGTTATTGAGGACTATTGTCCTGAACTGGTTCTTAGGCTCAATTTGCCTTCATAACATTTGCAAATTTTCCATTTCAATTTTGTTTTTAGTATCTATTACTAATTCAGTGCGTGTACATTTTATCAGAGTTGAGCAGAGTTTTGGTATAACATTGTTAAAGCTATGTTTTGATATGGTTGTTGTTTGGAGTTATTTAATTATCACCATATCTCATTTTTGTAAATCTAAGCTGAGCAACTAATTACAAAATGGCATTGTTCTTATGTTGTGAACTCCATGCAGGTTGTCTGGTTGAAGGTTGAACTTTGTAGATTACTAGAGGAGAAAAGATCAGGCATTCTTAGGTACTTAAAAAATCTGACTTCTCTTGCAGTCGTCCAACTTCTTTTCTTTTCCCCGTAACCTACTCTAAAATCTTAATAATATGCCCAGTTCCATAAAGCATTGGTTATGATATATAATGATAGACTTGAGTACTTCTGTCTATGCTAACACAAATGTTGATTTGTTGTGCAGTGAGAAGTTTAAATTTGTAACTTCAGAGAATTACGAATTATTCTCCCTTTTTTTTTCTTTTTTAAACTTAAATTACATTACATTGTATAATGTGTGTATGTATGTAGGTATGTATGTAAGTGGAGAGAGAAGTTTCCCCTGAAAGTTGTGAGATTCACTTTTTTGCACATAGCATTTATTACTTTCAATTTCCTCTTTTTATCAGAGCGGAGGAGCTGGAAACAGCATTAATGGAAATGGTCAAGCAGGATAATAGGCGGCAACTGAGTGCCAAGGTAAGTCATGAGTGCGCATGGTTCTCCACTTCTCTGAAAGTTCTTACCACACATTTGTATGGGATACTGATACTTGTATAATACTTCTACATCCATTTTTTTGTTTTTTTTGGCAAATTCCTTTTCTGGGATACCCACTGCTTTCAAAGTACTACTTGAATATTCCAGGATACAGATTCAGGTCCATGATACACAGACAGGAAGTTCTATGATGTTTATATAATTGTAGTAGTATTTATGTGAACCTAGTTAATTAGATGAGACTGGGAAGTGTTATTTAAAACCAGCTCGGCTCAGCTGGTCAAACCACCAGAAACCAGTAGTATGGCCAGTTAAGTTTTTGGATCATTTATGTATTTAATCCAGTGAGAACCTGTTAACTCGGCACTAAGCGGTAAAACCAGTGAAAATTCGTCCACCTGGCTCAGAAGGTTTTCAAATTTACAGCTTCCAATGTGCATCATATATATTTACAGCATAGAGTGGCATCATCATCATGTCTTCTCTACAATCTTCCAAATGGTGCGATTCATATCGTTGATATAGAATTACAGATCCATCCATATATCACACAATTCAAAGTCATCTACAAATCATTTCTGATATAGAGTTGTGCGTATGGAATCACGTGATTCGAATTGCGAATCAACAGCCTCTAACAGCTATAGATTAGATGTCCTGTAGACTAGGTTCTAATTTGTTATTTGAGAAGTTAAAGCACGTAATTCTTATCATCTTCAGGTAGAGCAACTAGATGAAGAGGTTGCTCAGCTTCGACAGGCACTTGCTGATAAACAAGAACAAGAAAATGCTATGCTCCAGGTCTCGTTTTGTCTGTTTGTATTCATTCTCGGGATAACATATGTTTTCTCTTGTGTAATGTGAGTATTTGTGGCTGATAGGTCTTGATGCGGGTGGAGCAAGAGCAAAAGGTGACTGAGGATGCTCGTAGGTTTGCTGAGCAAGATGCAGCTGCACAAAGATATGCTGCACAAGTCCTTCAGGTTACCTTTTTTTCCATCTTGTATTGCTCTTGTATTTTGGTTAATAGTCACATATACAAGATAATCATATTAAAAAAGCATCGTTGTTTTTCAGAAAGGTGATCCTGATTTGGGCATCATTGTATTATAGTGGCTGATAGTATTTTGTAGCATCTTAGACATGATTATTCATTATTCTGTCGTAGGCTATACTTGAATGCCATTTTGAATTTAGCCCCGGATAATAATAGATTATATTTGTTACACAGTTTTTTTTTTTTTGGGGGGGGGGGGGGGGGGGGGGGGGGAGGGGATTGTGGTGATTGCACTATGCTCAACAGTCTAATTAGCATTCCTTGATTTCAGCAAAGTTGCCTCGTCTTGTGCCTACTTTCAATGCAATAATATTTAATTATTTATAAAATCTCCATGCCTATCCCAAAAAAAAAATCTCTATGCTTAATTGCTTATCCTTATGTCAAGTCCATGTCAATGCCTTTTTATACCGCTATATTATAATTCGACTAGCACAATGGTGAATTTTTGTACTGCAATATCTTACAATCATACATATTATATTGGCAGGAAAAGTATGAAGAAGCAACTGCTGCACTTGCTGAAATGGAGAAGAGGGCAGTTATGGCAGAATCTATGCTGGAGGCTACATTGCAGTACCAATCTGGCCAAGTTAAAGTGCTACAATCTCCAAGGTATATTTAAGTTTTTGAAATATCCCTGTAGTCTTTACAGCATGTGTGCACCTACAATTTTTTTTCTGGTAGGGTTTTCAATTTAATATTTTTATTTTCAAAGTTTTTGTAACGAACATCTGTTGTGATTTTGACATACATGCCATCAACATTCGGTTTCTGGTGGTGATCCTTGAAGCGCCACTGTAATGGTTGAACCTCCCCCAACGGCCCAAACTTTAGTGGAAAGGAAATGAAAATAACTGTTTGACTTGATGTCTTCTTGATTTACAGATCTTCACAGTCAGATTCTCCAGTATCGAGAAACAATCAAGAGCCGGATATCCCTGCTAGGAGGATAAGTTTGCTTTCTCGTCCATTTGGACTTGGATGGCGAGATCGAAACAAGGTTAGCTTTAACAGCCATTCCGGAAGGTTCAATGTTTTATCAATATT
>PYAF01000353.1:354796-364796 GCA_007407185.1 Glycine tomentella
TTTTTTTTTTTTTTTTTTTTTTTTTTTTGTGACAGACTGCAAATTTTTTAAAATAAAAAAGCTTTTTAATGAGCATCTATCGTCTATGTTTAGAAAACTGATGGCTAAACCACCAAAAAAACATCTTTCGATATAATTTTATCATCTTTCTGGTAAATAATTAGATAATCATAAATATGATTGAACATTTAGAATAAAAAAGTTATAAGTTGTGGATTTTCATGTTAACTACACTAATCCATATCCATGTTTATCCTAAAAGTGTTATAATTTGAAAAAAAGATTGGTAAAGTTCGTTAAAAAATATGTATGCTCGTTTTCTTAAGGTGGCTCTCGATTTTAAGGGGAGAGAACAAAAGAAAATTCCGAAGAAAAGAATATAGAAATCAATTAAAAACTACAAATGATCATTTTCATATAAAAATTAACAATTTTATCATGCATAACGTAATATAATTTATAATTAAATAATACCATCATAAAAATTATATTATCAATATATTTTAACTGAATTTTATATTATTTATTTTACTTTCTTTCTATTTTTTATATAAAATTTGTATAGATTTATATATAAAAAATTCATTTTTCTCTCTTCACACGTAGGATATATAGGACACAAAACGATTCATTTAAGCGAAATCGTGCATTTTTGTACGAAAAAAGATCAAACAAGGACGGCTTAAAAATATATATTTGCCATTATATAACCATTAACCAAATTGTATTTTCAAATAAATTTATCTTAAAAATATGTATTGAAAATATAATACGATGATAGCGTATGGTTTGGTGTCGGTGTTGAAATTATGGCATGGCGGTCCACCCGAACCGCACCACATTTTAAACTTGAGGGTAAAAAAGCATAAATAAATGAAAATAGTAGAGGATTATTATTACAAAGGTTATTTACCACAGCAAGTTGATTAATGATTATGATTAGCGTAGAGTTAAGCAGGGTCAAAATCTGAAACAGTACGTTGATTGTTGATGGGATTGGTCAGGTCAGCCGCGGAAGAAAGAAAAGTGAAAATTGAGGAACCGAACCGAACCAAACCAAAACCACCTTTAAGCTTTCGAGTGCTTCTGTTTGTGAGAGTGTGAGTGAGCATTTCACGCAGCACATGTAATAATAAACGTGACGCCATTTTCGCTCTCCTCACGCCCATCAGTGTGCATGTGAATCTCTCTCTCTCTCTCTCTGTAGCTTACCTTACTCACTGGCACTAGCTTGCGAACGCTCTATAACTGCAAATATACGCATTCAGTTGCACAATTTCGAGGCGAAGAAGATCTAGTTTCGCCGATCCAATCCAATCCGAAAATGAAGTCTAACAAAACCGTAAACCCTCTCATCACCTTCGAACACAAGAGGTATATTGTTCGTTATTCACTTCGTTCCACGCGTCTTTCCTTCCTTCACTCTCGCTTTTATGTTAGATCCGTCAATTAACACTTCATTTTCCTCTTTCATTCGCTTTATGTTTTTTGGTCTGAATTTCACTTGGACTACTATGCGACTTGCCGTTGATTTAGTGGATTTTGAAGATCGATCTCTGTCCGTTGAGTTTCAGTTGACGCCGATTGCAAGTTTTTCTTTCTTCATTTTAATTTTTGTTACTTATTAGTAGTGAGCAGTGAATAGTGATAATTGGGAATCTGCGCTGCGCTGAGGCAATCAATGCCGAGTGCTGTACTAAGTGCGTTTTGTGCGGAATGTGTCGTCGTTTTAGCTTTGGGGGCGACGACGGGCAATTTTAGTTGCGTTTTGCTTTAATTCGTTTTTTCGTCTCGTACTACTTGTTTTTGTGCAGTTATTATTTTGAGTCTCTGTTGATTTTTTTTTTTTTTTTTATCTTTTTATTGTTGGATTATGTTTTTTTATTTTTGGAAATTAATGCGTGTTTGGTGTGAACAGGGATGCCTATGGGTTTACTGTGCGGCCTCAGCACCTGCAAAGATACCGTGAATATGCTAACATTTACAAGGTCCGTCTTGTCATGCTTTGGGTTTATGATTCCAGCCTTGCCACTTTTAAGTTTTTTCAGGAAGGATTAGGAAAGTGATGTGAAGGAAAATTCACTTCCTGCAAAATTGAAGAATCTTACGAGATTGTACTAGTTGTTTGGTGGAAATTGTTTTTGTTTTCATCCTCAAAAGCCAAAGCTAGAAGCACTTAATTTTGTATCGTTGGTGTTGTTCTAAGTGTAACAAGCTTTTATTGCTATTTCAGGAGGAAGAGGAGGAAAGGTCAGATCGGTGGAACTCATTTCTTGATAGACAGGCTGAGTCTTCTGAATTGGCCACAAACGGATTAGTTGTGGGGGAGGGTGAGAAGGTTTTGGGTGATGAAGCTGCAGAGCAAGAAGCTGATGCTAGCTCGGAGAAGGGTGTTGATGGACATGAAGCAAGCAACCAGATGCCTGGTGGTTCTGACAGTGCAGCGGAAAATGGTAGTCAAAAGGAGGAGGTGCCACTGGCTGAGGAGACAAAAGTTCACGGAGTCCAGTTATGGACAGATATAAGATCATCTCTTCGAACTATTGAGGATATGATGAGTGTTCATGTAAAGAAGAAAACCGGGTCAGTAAAAGATGAAAGACTCAAGAAAGGTTTGTTAAAAGATGAACAGATTATTGAAGCTGCAAAATCACCATCACATTCTGATGATGTTAAATCACAAAAAGGAGCAGCGTGTGAGGAAGACTCTGAGGAGGAGTTCTATGATGTTGAGAGGTCAGATCCTAGTCCGGATGTGCTTGTTATTGATGGCACAAATGCCTTGTCAAATGGTATTACTGCTGATGCTGCACCACCAGAGGCTTCATTTCCTTGGAAAGAAGAGTTGGAAGTTCTGGTTCGTGGTGGAGTACCAATGGCATTGAGGGGAGAGGTATGCATTGTGTACATGAGATTTGCATTTGTTGTGAAATTTATTTATTGTTTGGTGAGTTACCCTCTTTTTTGTTATTGTGTTTCAGCTTTGGCAAGCTTTTGTTGGTGTAAAAGCAAGGCGGGTGGAGAAGTATTATCAGGATCTGCTAGCCTCAGAAAATGATTCTGAAATTAAAACTGATCAGCAAAGCATGGAGTCAACTGGCAGTAATGGGAAAACAGGTGCAGATTTTGGATGTATGCCAGAAAAATGGAAAGGAGTCAAAGGACAGATTGAGAAGGTATTTGCTTTTGATATTTCACCCTTTTAATATTGTGATATTATTGGTATGACTCTTTAAACAAGTTTCTTCTTAGTAGTCCATTATCATTGCTTGTTTGCGCAGGATCTGCCTCGAACATTTCCTGGTCATCCTGCTCTGGACGAGGATGGTAGAAATGCTTTGAGACGATTACTTACTGCATATGCTCGACATAACCCCTCAGTTGGTTACTGCCAGGTCCTTGCTTCTTTAAAGCTGTTCTATTTTTCCCATATTTTTTTTTTATAAAAGCTGTTTTTTCCATTATTTTTCAGTCAATCTAAATGAGGTGTTTATATTTATATGAAATGAAACATCTATACAGCTGACTAGACTTAAAGGACTTGGTTCCTACTGAACTTGTTAGTTAATGAGATACCACAGTGCAACGAATCAACAACTACAGGCATTTATGTTGCCCTATTTGTACTAGTTTTTTTTTTCTTCCAAAATAAAAATCGGGGACTTGAATTTCATCACTTTTAAATGATGAGTCAAGGAATCCAATGGCAATTGATATGACAAATTTTAAAAATCCTGCAAAGCTAAATTTCCCACCTACTTACCCTTTACTAATATCTGATGTAAAATATTTATATTTATATATGTGAATTCTAGAAAATGAAACTTTTGGCTAGTCATTAACCTTGCTCTATTTTACTTCCACAAAATGTATTATTGATCTTTGTTAAGGTAGTTTTGGACTTTGGAGCAATGTGTTTCTCCAGGTTTGTGCTCGATAGTATAATGAGTTGAAGATGATCTGTGTCCCTGTTGTATAGAAACAGTGTATTTGATATCCATAACAAACTACAAACCTACTGTGAAAGGTTTTTGAGCTTGAAATGTGTTCCAAGCACAATAGGAATGGTTCATATATGTGCATCCTCTCACTCAAGCATTTTGTGGAAATTAAATTGATTAGATGAATTCGGAACTACTTTGTGACAAACCTCAATCAGGCAAGAGCTGCTTTTGAGGTTGCATGACCGACTGAAGGTGCATAGGGCCCTAATGCCTTGTGGCAACTTTCATATGTGTGATGTGTATGATTCATAAATAGTAGTGATCTGTCCTTTTTTTCTAATCAGGGTATTGATACGACGAGTGGTGATCTGTCATATAACATGGATAATTAAATAATTTAAGCTTGTCATTTATCATATGCCCTCTCACATGGACATATCATGTATGTTCATGAAATCTACAACCCACTGATTTAGTTTGTTGAAATAATTTATATTGCAGGCCATGAATTTTTTTGCTGGCTTATTGCTACTTTTGATGCCTGAAGAAAATGCCTTTTGGTATGTCCTTAGATATCTGCTTGAGTATTATTTCTAGAGTATATGCACAAAATATGCACTTTTCAAAGTAAATTATGGATAGAGCATCATCATTATAACTGTTGCTGTCTTTGGTGAACATTGTTTCCCTGAAGGAATGCCTGACTGATTGATTGCTTTATGCTTATGCAGCATCTTCAGTAGCTTTTACATTTTAAATTTGAACTAATTTGATATTCCATCACTAACTCAACATCAACATCACCTTTAACCCAAGCTAATTGGGGTCGGTGACAGATGAACCCAATGATAGATATGAGGAGGTTGGAAAAAAAAAAGGAAAGAATGAGGGGGGAGATGAAGAGGAAAATGACTAAAAAGGAACCATCTGAAACATAGAGATAATAACGGGGTTAACTCTTCACCAAATTTATAGTTTTCCTTCATTCTGTCCTAAGACACACCGTCCTCCAATCTATATCTTACTCCGTTAGGTCTTGTTTAACTACCTTTCCCTAGGTAATTTTCGGTCTACCTTTACCTCTTTGTGTTGAGTTCTTGGTAACAAATTTTTGTTCTTAGGGAAAAACTTTTGTTCTTAGGGGAGTATCCAGGGGTCGTTTCATTACATGTCCAAACCACCTCAATCTATGTTCCCTCATCTTTTCACTCGTCGGTACTATTGATACCTTTTTGAATATCTTCATTTCTTATGTTATCCATCTTCGTATAACTACACATCCACCTTAACATCCTTATTTCTACTACCCCTATTTTATGCTCATGTTGCCTATATGTTGGTCAACATTCAGCTCCATATAACATTGTAAGTCTTTACAATTATTCTATAAAATTTTCCTTTTAGCTTAAGGAGAATTTTGCGGTCACACAGAAACTCAGATGCATTTCTCCATTTCATCCACCCTGCTTTGATTCTATGATTTACATCTTCATTAACCTCTCAACCTTTTTGAAAAATTTATCTTAGGTATCTAAAACATCTTTTTTGGGTACCTTTTGACCAAGTAGATGCACGGAGTCTTGATCACCATCTCTGACCAGCGGAAACTCACACTTCATATACTCAGTCTTGTTCTGCCTTAACTTGAATCCTTTAGACTCCAAAGTACTTCTCCACAATTCAAGTTTCCTATTAACACCGTCTTTGGTCTCATCAGTAAGCATAATATCATTTGCAAAAAACATACACCACGACACTTCCTCTTGAATATCTTTTGTTAATTCATCAATTTCTAAGGAAAAAAGGTAAGGACTAAGAATCGAACCTTGGTGTACACCTACCGTGATAGGAAAGTAATTTGATGTTCCATTATAAGCTTTTACACATGTAGTAGCCCCATCATATATATCCTTGATTGCATTTACATACTTTAATAGTATTTTTTTCTTCTTAAGAGCCCACCATAAAACTCTTCTTGGGACCCTATCATATGCTTTCTCAAGATTTATGAACACCATATGTTAGTCTTTCTTCTTTTCTCAATACCTTTCCATTAATTGTTGCATCAAGAAAATGACTTTTATGGTACATCTTCCTGGTATAAATCCAAATTGATTTACAGAATCTTTGGTCTCTCTCCTCAAGCGATGATCTATAACTCTCTCCCACAACTTCATAGTATGACTCATAAGCTTAATGCTTCTATAATGAGAACAATGTTGAATATCTCCCTTGTTTTTGTAAATAGGCACAAACATACTTTTCCTCCAAGCATCAAACATCTTATTTGTTTGAAAAATCTTATTGAAAAGATTGGTCAGCCATTTTATTGTCACATCTCCCAGGCCTCTTCACACTTCAATAGGGTCTCCATTGGATCTCAAAGCTTTATTATTCTTCATCACTAACTATGGTTTGATATTCCATCACTAACTATGGTTTTTCCCAGGACCTTAATTGGCATTTTAGATGATTATTTTGATGGCTATTATTCAGAGGAAATGATAGAATCTCAGGTATGGTTTCTTTACTTTATATTATCAATTAAATTAAATGTGCGTGAATAAATTTTACATTTTGACATATATTGATTCAAATAGATTATCATTTTATCAGGTGGATCAACTTGTTTTTGAGGAGTTGGTGAGGGAGAGGTTTCCCAAATTGGGTTTGTAAACTATTTTAATTCATTTTTGTCTTTGAACTCACCAAGTGAATTTTGTTTCTAGCATTCCATTTCTTATTTGTTATTTTTTTGTGTGTACTTATTTTGCAGCCAATCATCTAGATTATCTGGGAGTGCAGGTGGCATGGGTTACTGGACCATGGTTCCTGTCCATTTTTGTGAACATGCTTCCTTGGGAAAGTGGTCAGGTTTTATGTTCTATCTATTGAGTAGTGTAGCTTAGTCTTACTTCACAAAGTTGCCAATGTCAAATGAGCATTTATACACTATTGTTCGAGCTTCCTTCTGATCTGTTGTAATTATTTGGACTTCAGTTCTTCGAGTGTGGGATGTGCTTCTTTTTGAAGGAAACCGAGTCATGCTCTTTAGAACTGCAGTTGCTTTAATGGAGCTATATGGTACTGGCTGAAAATGTTTAATGGAAAAAGTAAACTTGCAATGCTTAAGCCATGCATATCCTCACAGAACTTAATTTCATCTTGTCTTGTAGGTCCTGCATTGGTAACAACAAAGGATGCTGGAGATGCAGTTACTTTACTTCAGTCGTTGGCTGGCTCCACATTTGATAGCAGTCAGCTTGTACTGACAGCTTGTATGGGTTACCAAAATATAAATGAAACTTGTTTGCAGCAGTTGAGGAATAAACATCGGCCAGCTGTAATAGCTTCCATTGAAGAAAGATCAAAAGGGCTTAAAGCTTGGAAGGATTCCCAGGGACTAGCATCAAAGCTACCTGATATGCAAGTGCTCGGCAATTTATCTCGTACAGAATCTGGTTCCACTAATGCAGATGAAATTCTGATTAGTCTGACTGGAGAGGGTGAGATAGATGCTGTTCCAGATCTTCAAGAGCAGGTCAATTTTGTCTTTCCTTTTGACCCTTCTCACTTTTATTTGATTGTGATATAGTTGATGGTGCATTTTATTGCTATCTTTTCACATATATAACATTCTCAAATTACTAAGACTGAAGTTAAAAAAATCCATGTTTTATAAAGTGATAATTAGTTTTGGCTACTCACTAATGATTGTGTTAAAATAGGAGGAAACAGAGGGAAATTGAATGAAAACCGTGTGTTTAAGAACACCACGAATGTTGTATTATAGATGTCATTATAATAAATACTAATAATGACAGGATATTTTGTTTCCTCAAAATCAGATTCTACTTTCCTATAAATCCTACTTTCCTACTAATAACAAATGTATCTTATTTTATCCTCATTTTCAACAGATTGCATTTCTCTTAAAATGAACCCTTAACCTCAACATGTTCACGTGTGGTTAACAGGTTATTGAGGACTATTGTCCTGAACTAGTTCTTAGGCTCAATTTGCCTTCATAACATTTGCAAATTTTCCATTTCAATTATGGTTTTGGTATCTATTACTAATTCAATGCATGTACATTTTATCAGAGTTGAGCAGAGTTTTGGTATAACATTGTTAAAGCTATGTTTTGATATGGTTGTTGTTTTGAGTTATTTAATTATCACCATATCTCATTTTTGTAAATCTAAGCTGAGCAACTAATTACAAAATGGCATTGTTCTTATGTTGTGAACTCCATGTAGGTTGTCTGGTTGAAGGTTGAACTTTGTAGATTACTAGAGGAGAAAAGATCAGGCATTCTTAGGTACTTAAAAAATCTGACTTCTCTTGCAGTCGTCCAACTTCTTTTCTTTTCCCCTTAACCTACTCTAAAATCTTAATCATATGCCCAGTTCCATAAAGCATTGGTTATGATATATAATTATAGACTTGAGTACTTCTGTCTATGCTAACACAAATTTTGATTTGTTGTGCAGTGAGAGAAGTTTAAATTTGTAACTTCAGAGAATTACAAATTATTCTCCCTTTTTTTTTCTTTTTTAAACTTAAATTACATGACATTGTATAATGTGCATATGTATGTATGTATGTAGGTATGTGTGTAAGTGGAGAGAGAAGTTTCCCCTGAAAGTTGTGAGATTCACTTTTTTGCACATAGCATTTATTCCTTTCAATTTCCTCTTTTTATCAGAGCGGAGGAGCTGGAAACAGCATTAATGGAAATGGTCAAGCAGGATAATAGGCGGCAACTGAGTGCCAAGGTAAGTCATGAGTGCACATGGTTCTCCACTTCTCTGAAAGTTCTTATCACACATTTGTATGGGATACTGATACTTGTATAATACTTCTACATCCTTTTTTTTTTTTTGGCAAATTCCTTTTCTGGGATACCCACTGCTTTCAAAGTACTACTTGAATATTCCAGGATACAGATTCAGGTCCATGATACACAGACAGGAAGTTCTATGATGTTTATATAATTGAAGTAGTATTTATGTGAACCTAGTTAATTAGATGAGACTGGGAAGTGTTATTTAAAACCAGCTCGACTCAGCTGGTCAAACCACCGGAAACCAGTAGTATGGCCAGTCAAGTTTTTGGATCATTTATGTATTTAATCCAGTGAGAACCGGTTAACTCGGCACTAGGCGGTAAAACCAGTGAGAATTCGTCCACCTGGCTCAGAAGGTTTTCAAATTTACAGCTTCCAATGTGCATCATATATATTTACAGCATAGAGTGCCATCATCATCATGTCTTCTCTACTATCTTCCAAATGGTGCGATTCATATCGTTGATATAGAATTACAGATCCATCCATATATCACACAATTCAAAGTCATCTACAAATCATTTCTGATATAGAATTGCGTATGGAATCACGTGATTCGAACTGCGAATCAAAAGCCACTAACAGCTATAGATTAGATGTCCTGTAGACTAGGTTCTAATTTGTTATTTGAGAAGTTAAAGCACGTAATTCTTATCATCTTCAGGTAGAGCAACTAGATGAAGAGGTTGCTCAGCTTCGACAGGCACTTGCTGATAAACAAGAACAAGAAACTGCTATGCTCCAGGTCTCATTTTGTCTGTTTGTATTCATTCTCGGGATAACATATGTTTTCTCTTGTGTAATATGAGTTTTTGTGGCTGATAGGTCTTGATGCGGGTGGAGCAAGAGCAAAAGGTGACTGAGGATGCTCGTAGGTTTGCTGAGCAAGATGCAGCTGCACAAAGATATGCTGCGCAAGTCCTTCAGGTTACCTTTTTTCCTTTTTTCCATCTCGTATTGCTCTTGTATTTTGGTTAATATCTGTCACATATACAAGATAATCATATTAAAAAAGCATCGTTGTTTTTCAGAAAGGTGATCCTGATTTGGGCATCATTGTATTATCGTGGCTGATAGTATTTTATAGCATCTTAGACATGATTATTCATTATTCTGTCGTAGGCTATACTTGAATGCCATTTTGAATTTAGCCCCTGATAATAATAGATTATATTTGTTTCACAGTTTTTTTTTTTTTGGGGGGGGG
>PYAF01000353.1:364896-379319 GCA_007407185.1 Glycine tomentella
AAATAACTGTTTGACTTGATGTCTTCTTGATTTACAGATCTTCACAGTCAGATTCTCCAGTATCGAGAAACAATCAAGAGCCGGATATCCCTGCTAGGAGGATAAGTTTGCTTTCTCGTCCATTTGGACTTGGATGGCGAGATCGAAACAAGGTTAGCTTTAACAGCCATTCCGGAAGGTTCAATGTTTTATCAATATTACACTTGACTGATTACTTTTTTTGTGGTTGATAATTTGATTCTGTTGTCTGCAATAGGGGAAACCCACTAATGAAGAGCCAGCTGAGGGAGAGCCCAGCGTTGAGGAGCAAAATACGATCAGTGAACAAGACATCAATGGCCTTAAAGTACAGGATGAGAGTATAAAAGAAGTCAGTGCCTAGATTTTCTTTATATCCTTCTCAAGACAATTTGACGAGCAAGAAGTTAGTTCCTTCTTCCTTGTCTGTAATTTTTGTTTAGGGTGAACATATCATTTCATATTCATTAATTGTTTGTTCTTTATTATGTAATAGAATAATAGTAATTGGAAAGTAAGTGAACGGTTGAGGTCAATTGTAATACATCTCGTTTATTCTATAGTAGAAACTTTCTTGTGTGCGTGCGTGTGTGGGAACCTTGTGGATTCCATGGTTTTAGAATAAACTTTAAGATGGTGACGGAAACAAAGTATGTTTGGATGGAGTACCAAACGAAATAGGCGTGGTGGAAAATAATTTATATGCATTGGTAGTGTAAATTTTACATTAATAATCAATCATAAATTATAATAGGTAAAAATTTAGGATAGATTTTGTAATATAATTCCTTAAATACAAAATGAAACATCAATTTTTATGGGGAGATACATGCTTACTATGGGTAGAAAGCAGGAACCTTTATGTAAAAAATTGAGGGACAGGTTCTCTCAAATTGAAAGACTCTGGAAGATTTCAAACGCCCAAATGAAGAGTGGAAAACAATTACTTGCCAAAATAGAATTAAAGCATTTAATAAACCACAAGTTGAAATGGAAGCTGAACAAGTAGTACGTCCATGTTATATTTATATTTAGTTTGCATTGTCGTATAGTTAAATACCCAATTGAACACATTTAAAATTTTCACTCGCAAAGATTTCTTCTATTCTTCTATCCAATCACATGTACTAGGTCGGTACGAACATGTACGAAAAGAATATTGTTGTTGCCCCGGCTAACTCTGAGCTTCTCGTCACTGTATCTGCAAAGGAAAACTCAACTAGTGAGGGATATTAGAGAGATGCCAAATATTTTTATTTGATTTCTTATTAGTTTTTAATCAATTTCAAATGTCATTTTTAAAGAATATAAGTGAGGGAAGATGCGAAAATGAAAGAGAAAAAAATAAATAGAAAACTATAATTAAAAAACTTACGAATTGTTTGGTTCAAAAGAGATTAGGAATTTTAATGGAGGGGGAATTTTAATTAGATATTATGTTTGGTTAAGAAAATGGGAGATAAGGTAGTCATTTTCTTGTTTGGTAAGAAAAGGAAAGGAATTTTAAAAATAAATTTACTTTTATATTTTTTATAATTTTAAATTTTAAAACATAAGTAAAAATATTTTAATCACTTCAAATGAAATATGTTAAATTCTTTTTCCCTTCCTTCCAAATCCTCACAATATTGAGGGGAGCAAAAATTAGATAAGGAGGAGTTTAGTTCTCTCCATTTCCCTCCATTCTAAAAATTCAACCAAACATATTCTTAAGAAGCAAATTCAATGCATATATTGGATTAATTAAGAGAGAATATGATGTCATCTTACAGAAGCTCCAATATGAAGTTGTTTTTCAGTTCTAACGGATATCCGAATGGACCACCAATTATGGCTGCATCATCCATTGTAACGTCATACACTCCGGAGCCAGTTTTTCTGTCAAATTTGTGGCAAAATATCATGAACATTCAGTGGGGCTCGTATTTTCAAACAGAAAATTCAAGGAGCATGTATAGAGAGATAAATAGATAGATGGATCAACGTTGCTTTTCTAACCTGTGCCCATATCCGTTGTCACTATAATTCACTCCTATCCAGGCAACTGTGGTTTACTCAACAGATTATTACCATATACAGTTGCATACCGACTTACCTGGCAAACTACGACTTGGTAAAATACAACCTATTTTTGGAGGGATTTTACATACAGTTGTAGCATTTCTTTATTTCATCAATGCAAATACCGTGCTTGTTTCATCAGCAGGATCCTTTCCATTGACATTCACTGTCATTTGATCTTCGTCCCTTGTTATTCCTTTCTTCAAATTAGTTTCTAGAATCTCTTTCCTAAATACTCGTTCACAAACTACTGTCAAAAATGTGACAAACACATTGGATAGATTTGAAATTCTTCCTCGGCCATCATTCAGGACATCTTTGTGATTCTCTTAACCACTGATCCAAATGATCAACCCCCTCCTTAGCTATCAATAAACTTTGATTTTCCAATAGGTTGAATCATGATTACCTGTAGCTTTTTAAGGGCAACACATAGGTGCAGTTCTTTAAATACTTTGTGTTATTTAGAGTTTCATCTCAGAATCGGTGCTGATCTTAATGTCCATTTTAATTTGAGAACAGTATAAAAAATATTTAAAGAACTGTACCTAAATTTTGTCCTCTTTAAATAAGTCAACCATTTCAATTAAAGAATCTCCCTTCTGTGTAAAGAGGCCAAATTGTCGATATGACCTTATGAGAAAAGCAATTAATTCATGACCTATAAAATAGCTGACATATCAAGATATATGTCAATAACATCCTAAGAAAGATCAAAACCCCTACCCTAACTTTAACCATGCCCTTAAATATCAAAGCTACACACTTCATAAAAGATCCTTTGTCTCAGCCGCTTAGTACCGGCAACCCATCGCGACACCCTAAACAACCTCATTGTAAAACTAAATATTTAGTCACTCTACATATTCCCATTGATGCCCTCGCAGAAATTCTCCTACTTATAAATACCGTGTCTTAGAGTTAGAGCTTTGGCAAAGAATTCCAAGCATACATTAAGCATTGCCTAACATACTTACCCAGGTTCTAATATTACTTCTATTCTCTCTCAATTCCTGAGATTCCCTTAAAATTCCTTTACCTCGAAGCCTTAACACATTTTTAGCACATGTACTCTCTGGAGGTGTGGCAGATGCGTGCCCTTGGGCTTAAGCTTATCCTTGTCCAAGGCCGAAGACCCACCTTCCTTTTTGTTCACATATTCTAGATCTAGCCCCTTAATTATCCAGAGGTTCTCCACTATTTGTCTACAGAGAGGTTGGTCCCTTCATTGCCACTAAATGCCTGCCCTCCTATTTCCTTTGTTTTGATGACCCTCTCATGAACATCAGTAGTAAACATGAAACAATGGAAACTTACACAAAATTTCCACTCATGGAGAACTTAAGCCCAAGTAAGATGTCAACCAGAAACTTTATTCTTCCATTCTTCCTAATAATCTGCAACAACCATCATAATATACACGGAAGATGTGAGGCAGCATATGTGGGAATTAAAATAAATGTATAAGATGAACCTGATACCTACTTGCCCATCAGCCCATTGACAGCATTCTCTATCCAACTATCCGTCACAGTCTGTAGATGATAAGTTGTTAAAATAAGAAAAGGCAGACTTTGCAACATGAAATGTACACATTTTAATGAGCTTCAATCAGCACTGTCCAAAAAAAATAACTTCAAATTAGTAAGTGATTAATTATCGGCGTTCCTTTGGATTTCCAAAATCTAACCTGTGAATTCCACATCATCTGCCACTCACCCTCTTCTAGTTCTGGATCTTCTTGACCAGTATTCTGCTTTAAGGAAATAAGTTCATCTTTTGCCTGTTGGAATAAGAGTGTGAAAAACATTCACAATTGAAATATTCCAGTTATGTTTATAAAAATATATAAACAAATAAATCAGCACTCTGACCTCTTTAATGCCCTTCCTCGAGGAAACAGCTGTCAATAACCTTTATCTAGGTTCAGTTTGCTTCTGTAACACAAATGTGGTTCCCTGCACTATAGATATGTTGCTAATAATTCTTAGAAATATAAAGCTTATATAGAAATACATTATGTTATTGACAATTAAGCATTTACTCGAGGAACGGAACAAAAGACTACGGGAATGATGTTTTTACTGAAAATGCCTAATCACCTTATTTCCTCTTGAGATACAAAGGTTTCCTGAACTCGACAAATATGTGGTGTCTAACCAACCCTTTGCTTCATCTCCCAGTAGCCTAAATGGAACTGGATACGGAACTTTAAATGGAAGAAATTTAAAAGAAAAGGCAGCTCTGTCAAACCTAAAAAGGATTCTTTTTCCATCTTCAAATGATGCTGCTGCCCGAGTAAATTGATAGACACAAAAACAAAAACTACAACAACTAAACCTCTCTCCAACTATATGGGCTCAGGTATATAGATCAAACAATGTTACTGGGCTCTTTCAAAACCAAATTTTCAATAGATGGAAGAACAGAGATAACAAAATTTATGTACAGAGATATGATATTATATTCTCAATATGAATAAGCGCAAACATAAAATGGGACTTCAACCATCATGCTATATGTAAAGAAAGAAAAGAAAAGCCCGAAAGTCATCCATATTTAAGTTCGATTCTTTACAAGCACGTAGTAATTGCTAATTAGTAAGTAAATCAGCTGTATACAAAGCTGATTGTTTTTTTTAAAGAATTTAAAGTATGGTATTGCACTTCAAAAAAAATCATCCTTGAACAAGTCCTATAACAACATTGCTTATAGATTATTTGTATCACAATTCATTTACCTATATGGACTATTGGCAAAGTCTCTTAAGCTAAAGGGCTTGAATGAGTGTGATAGTGTTACCAAGTATTATAAAAAGAGAGAAAGTTTAGTTTTACACAGAAATGGATATTAAATTTATCATAACTTCAATTGAAGTTATTTAGTATTACATCCATTTTGAGCTCACCGATAGCATCAGAAAATGACACAATACTGCATACGCGTGGATCATTTGTTCGAAGATAAACCTCTTGAAATACACTAAAAAAGTCTACCCCTACAAAGGTTCTCTGAAGAGCAATATAAAATACCACATTGAGAGTTCAGACACATCATCAAGTAATTTACAGAGTCTGCCTTGAACAGGCCATGACACCTGTTCTGGTATTATCAAGTTGAAGTGAATTTCAGTTCAATATTCCTAATGTACAGACAGGATTCCATGTAGAAAAGGCTAATATATGTTGCTTTCCCTTAGGGAGTTAATATCAGTAGTATCGATGAAGACTGTTGCTTCGTCCGGTAATATTCAAGAAATGACCTTATGATTTTCATGGTACTGAATGATATAGTCGTTCCAAGAATTATATTAAAGATGAATCCATGTATTCCAAGTTAAAGAAGCTTTTCATAAGGTTTGTGTTTCAAAATAATAATAATAATAATAATAATAATAATAATAATAATAATAATAATAATAATAATAATAATAATAACCTTTAAACTTTGAACAGCTAAAAAATTCTCAAGTTGTCATCATCATCGTCGTAATAATAATAATTTTAAATGAGACATTCAAAAACTTCTATTTTTTAATCGGATCCAAATCATACAATCAGCAGTCAAGTACTATTGGAAAAGGCTGAGTTGGCCAACAATTTGATGACATGGCAGTCAACTTTATGATGATTCGATAATTAATTTGCACTCAATTTAAATAACCTTTCTGAAGCAATTATCCGATCTTGTGTATTTTTTTCCAAAGACCCGAAGTCTAATCTAGGCATTAGACAATAATGAAAATATAAGTAAAAAAAAATGGAAAATATGTTTCATTGGACATCCAAGATATAAAGGCAAGATAGAACTTGAATGGGTGATGCAGTTGCAGGTCTTGTGGTGAAAATTAGCTGCCAGCGACCCTCGATCAAGTCTGATTTTTTCTGCAGAACGTAATAACAAATAATTTGTCGTGCCTAATAGGCTAATAGTATGCTGGGTTACAACTAGTGGAAAAATATGTCTAAGAATAAATAGATAATTCATTAGTTTCTAAAATTGTGATTCATTCCACTTAAGTCACTAAAATTAACGAAATTAAAATAAAAATAGAATCCTGAAACCACAAGTCACTCATTTTAGTATTCCTGTGTAATGAAATACATTGACTATTACAATTTCCAATTCTATTTATAATACTCAATTACTTAGCTCCTCCAAATTAAGAAAAATAATGAATTTAATTGATAATAATAAATTTATATATTTTTCTAAAAATATCATTATTATTAATATTATTCTTTTTTAAATTTATGTTAATATAATATCTCTTATTTAATTAAAATATTTTTAATCTAAAAATAAGTAATGCATGAGATAATATAGATTGAATCTTATGAGAAAGAAAAGTTTAAAAAGTTTGATATTATAAATAGGAACGAAAGTGTTATGATTTAAGAAGAAAAAAGGAAGGTTAGAAACCATATTGGAAACGAAACTTAGAAATAAAACAATGACAATGCAATGAAATTGAAGACGAACCGGATCAGGTAAACCCCTATACGTTCCAGGAGTTGAACAGCACGCTCAACAGCCTGAAAGAAAGAAAAAAAAAATGAATTCTGAATTCAGAAAGGAATTGAAGATACGTGAGAGAGAGAGAGAGAGAGAGATTGAGCTGCTGAAGAGAAGAAGATCGTCCGCGTCCTTGGATGCCAAGAAGGGCTTCGATGAGTGAGTTCTCAGAATGCTCCACTTTAGAAGACCGAAGCACGAACCGATCTTTCAAGGGCCTCGGAGAACACGGAATCGATGAATGAAACCCTAGATTTACAAGCTTCAAAGTCATTCTAGATTTCTAGTTGTTGTATTGATAAGGGAGCAAGCTTCTTCTTTTCTGTTATGTGGCGCCAAGATTAAATTGAATACGTGGCATGCCCGGAAATAACATATGGATAGAATATCCCTTTTCTGCGCCACTTTCAAGTTTCAATATCTACACAACCAGATTACTGTTAGAAAGCCATTCATTTATTACACAATATCTGTCAAGATGTTCTTGTGTAAGAAATCATTTCTAGGATTTATTTATTCAATTAACATAATCACTCGCATTTGTTTGATGAACATTCAAGGCATCATATATGAATGGTTAAAATGAATTATTAAAAAAAAGTCGTTATTTTTCATATTCTTTTAAGTTAAAATAATTATTTCCTCGCATGAATTATATTTTCATTTTTTAGGGTTACTGGTCCCTTTTATTCACGAACGAAATTGAATAAGAACAGCCTTGCAAGGAAACTAATATTTTTGCCGACACCGAATATGTTATCTGTAAATTATTATAAATCATTATTAATTAAATAATCACCATAAAACGAGCCAACACTTTAACCGCAACTTTAGAAAGAATCCAATGCAACAGGGCTAAAGGAACGCTTAAAAGAAACCCTACTTTCGAGCGGGGTAAAAAAAAGAAAAACACCATTAACATGATCAACAGCATGAAAGTCAAGCTATACTTTGCTATGTAACATGCTGAAAGAGTAGCAAGACAAAAAATAAAGACTGAAATCACGAATCTGCTCCTTCGCCATACAAGCAATTCCTGGACACATGAACTTGTGGACGAACAAAATTAAGAAAAGCCCAATGATCTCAGCTAACAATTCTTTTGGTTTTGTTAAGACACCAACATAGGCAATTGTGCAGAACCTGCAAGCATGTATAGTATCTGACAAGTTAAAGCAGTTGAAGCAGCAGCTATTACGTAATCCACACCAATTCGTAACTTCAAAGATATTGCTCTATCTTTTTTAGATGCACTAGCACTACAAACTCTTAACACCACGCAACTACAAGATTTACGAAATTGTTTGCCAATAGGCATATATTACACCTTTAACTTGCATAGCCTAGCAGTAAATAGTATCTGTAAACACAAAAAAACAATGGTTAAAATTAAAATGTATATGCACCAGAATAGATAAAAAGGAAAAACAGATAAACAGTGAAGAATTGAAACACACATGAGAAAAATGAACATAAGTAACGGATGCCCAAGAATTAAATTCAAAGGTCAATATTTTTTAATTAAAAACAAAAACAACAAATGGCTTTCAAATACACAACTGTGAAATGTATTTAATTAAGCATTTGAAGTTCAAGGATATTAGGAAAACCAGAAATATTAGAGAAAATACCGGCAAAAGCATTTCCATTTTCTCTTTCGAAATTAGCATCCCTGCATCCTTTTCCATGCGAACCCTTGTAAGACCAAACCCCTGCATCCTTTTCCATGCGAACCCTTGTAATACCAAACCCCTGCATCCTTTTCTGTGCCAACCCTCACAATAATACCGAACCCCTGCATCATCCATCCAATTCCTCGGGAATATCCAACACAGTAGCAATTGGCACATTTGTGAAACCAGATATCCCATCGTAGTAAAATCTGGCAGAAATACACTGCTTCCTATCAAACTTGGAGTCCAAAGCCACCAAACAATTTAAGAGCATCACCAAGTTCTACATCAAGACTCGATACGAAAGTTCACATTATTTGCTAACATAGTTATGCTAAAGCAATGATTCACTTACATGAGAAAGAGAAACTCATGCATGATCAGAATCTATCCAAAAAAACAATCAAGCTAAATGTGACTTGACACAAATACTTGTAAATATGAATATTTCAAGAACCTAGCATTATTAACTAATTGATAATTACATAATAATAGTAGTATGTTGGAAGAAAAAATTATAATTGGTCCTTTATGAAAAGCTTTCCTCATTAAAAAGGATTGATTCTATTCAGCAATGTCTGATGAAGTTCATCATGGTAAACAGTGAACATTCCAAATAATTTTTTGATGAAAAAAAGAAAACGAATCACATTAAGAGAAGGGAGGATAATAATCAGCAGAAACAACCAAAATATACAAATACAAAATCAATTGCATGAAATTAACTAAAAGTAGCTTCAGTACATATAGTAATCATTAGTTCTCCTCACAAATTCACAGGTTCTTTACATGCAAATTAGGACAACACTTTGGCATACACTTTAATCCCTAGTACATAAATGAACCTACAAACCTAAGGATCTCTCTTAATATTTTTTGAAAGACCAACCCAACCAAACTCTACCCCGGAAAGGAAAAAGAAAAGGAAGAAAAGTCAGGTCCTAGCCCTTGTGGCCCTCATTAATGTCCATGAGATTTGACAACGAAGAACAAAACCACTAGTCCTCCTCAATCTTTCATTTTACCAAAACATACAAATTATAAAGAAAAAATAGCGAGAAAATAAAAGTAAACTGCTAACCTACGATCTACAAATACCAACATTTACGCATTAAAAAGTTGTAGAATTCATTTTACTCTGGCCTTCCCATCAAAAGTCTATTCAGATGAACACCTTAAGCTAACATGGGACAGACAAATTATCATCTCCGGAAGTAGTCTCTGAGCTTGTCCCAACTACTTGATTCTTGCTTTCATCCTTCTCATTTAAGACTAAATCATTTGTGTTTTCATATGTTGCTCCTTGACTTGTTAATTCTTCATTTCTGTTCAGCATTTCAAAATCATCACTCTCTTTGTTATCCATAGCATCATTATCTTTTGCAAAAAAATTATCTGTCAAACAGTGTTGTGTCACTACTTCATCCTGCTGCTCATTCTTCTCCTTCATTTCGTCAAACACACAGTCACCCCCCATTTCATTACCTCTGGTCTCATCCTTCATTGCAATAGCCTCATTTGGAACAGACCCTTCCATAAAAACATCATCTACACCTTCAGCCTCCAATACTCCACCATTACCCAACTTGGCATCGGCCTGAACATTTCCATCTCCTCCACTTTCCGGCAACGAGTCAACCATCTCAACATTGTTCTCAATTCCCATAACTGGAACATCCGATCCACCCTCACTCTCATTATCAGACCCATTCTCCACAACTTCCTCGTTGACATCCTCCACAGCCTGGTTCTGCCTCTCAAGAAACAGCAGCCTCCTTCGCAGATCGCCCAACTCTCTCTCCATCAGGAAAAGGCGCTCCTTCAAAGTCAAATTCTCCTCCTCCAATTGAGCTATATGGGAATCTTGATCATCAACCCTATTCTCTAGCACATTATTATACTCACCACCATAATTCGGGTATATCATCTCAAACCGGCTCAAATCATGATCCAGCCTCCTCTCCACCTCCACATGTTCCTCCACATCACTCTCACTGGACCCACCGTCCTCCTCATCGTCATAATCATGAATATCAGCCTCATTCCCGGGCGATCGAAGTCTAATCAAACCCTTCATCGACCCATATCCATCAACACCCCACTCCTCCTTCGCCATATCCCCTAACACCTCCCTCGACGGCGACAATATAGGCGTTGGAAGTACTGCAGGGGTCACAGGGCAAGGCGACACAAGCGATGCTATGCCACCGGACTTCTTGGCACGAATAATAAATGACGTCGTATTCCTAGGGGCATAAGGAGCGAATCTATTATTAAACTTCTTCTTAGGATAGAACTTACGCGCTTTTAAGCGATTTTGCGATTGCAACTCGTGCAACGTTGGGGGCTGGTAACCAACGACACCGCTGTTGGAAATACTAAGAGTAGCGATTCCACTCGGATTGGGTTTTTCCATTCTCCTAGGGTCCTTGCGTTTGTCAGTGACCTTCTTCCCCTTCCAGTTACTCCGGTAATTCGGTTTCATAGGGTTCTGAAACTTCATGTTAGGGTCCAGAGGAGGTTGCTGAGACCAAACCTTGTTGAATCCACGATTCATCATCGGAGGCTGAGGCTGAGACTGGCTCATCATAATCTGCGATGTCTTCATCTGAGGCTGCTGCGCTTGCTGATTCATTCCCTGATTGTGCGAGAGCATCTGAGGCTGCGACTGACCTATAATCTGCACCTGATTCATCATATGAGGCTGGCTCATCTGTTTCAAATTCATCATCATCTGCGATTGGTCGTTCATCTTAACGAAACCCTAGGCCTAACGGTTCCGGCTATAAATCGTTGCGATTTCAAACGGAACGGTCGAGAATAAAGTAGTATCGCCGATCGCGAAAACCGGCAGCGGGAAAGAGAGACCGAAACCCTAAATTCCTTTTTCCTATGAAATAAATTCGGAAGGGAGAATATTAGGTTTAGGGTTTGATCTTAAGGGAATCGACCTAAGGCTGAAATCGTATTCCTTTTTCGAGATTTTCACGAATCTCAGAGAAAACCCTGATTCCGAGTTCTTGATTTTTTTCTCTCGAAAATTCTGGTTATTATCGCTGAAGATTATGCTTCTGTGAGTTGCACGTCCCAACCGAATGATTTTATATAGAGGGTCAGGAATAAATTAGACGGCTAGATGTTGATTTGGTTAATGGACGGTTTGGATTTTATATTCGCGATGAACACGTGTCACTCGGCTTCGAAAAGGTCGATTCTTGATTTCCCGTTTCAAGGTACGACTGCACTGGGGAATTTTGAACCTTGCCAATTGACGTCTGTCTTCATGCATTTTATTTTATTTAACAATAATTTTTTAGTATATTATTTGAACCTTATTTGATTTTAAATTTTACCTAAAAAAATTATTCTTTATTCTAAATAAGCCTCAAAAATTTTATTTTATGATTTTTAAATAAATTATTTAATGTCACAAAAATTTGAAATATTAAATTAATTCCAAAAATAAGAAGATTAAATTAAATGCATGGTATAAAAAAGTTAAATTTTAGAAACCATTTAATGATTCGAATAAAATAGAATAAATATTTTTATCTTACTTCATTGATAAATTATAAATTTCTTATTCTTTTTAGTTTGGACCGTATTTTTTATTGAAAATAATCATATTTTAACTATATAAGACATTATGGATAACAAATTTGAGATACTGATTAAGATATTAGTGAATTTTAATAACTCCAAGTAAATTGATACATGCACGTGAATTGATCCATGCAAATGTTATAAATGTTCTAACTATATACAAAGAGGATTATTGACCGTTTGAAAAAAAAAATATTATTGATATTTTTTTAGAAAAATTAACTATTGAAATTCAATGTAGATAGAAAGATAAAATTTATAGATTGAAAGAGATAAACGGAAAATAAATTAGGATAAACATAAACGGATAGTGATTTGAAATAGAAGATATTTTTTTTTTGGAATAGTTATAAAATTAATTTAAAATGGAAATTATAAATATTTTTGAAAAAATATAAAATATATTAAATGTTCAGTTCATGAGACTACTATAAGACGTGTAATCAGGGATAGATCTAGAAAAATGTTTATTTTTTCACTTTGATTATTTAAAAAAATTGATTTTTAACAAATAATTATTTAATAATGTTTATAAAATTATTTATCAGTTTTATACATAAAACTAAATTTAATTTTCATTTCAATTATCCAAGAAAAAACCATATGTCTTAATTTGTTGTACTAATTTTTTGTCTCAAGTTTTAAAACACAATCTCAGTATAATAATAATCAAGTAAGACTCACAATCAAGAAGACTTAGAAGAACAAGAACTCATATAATATAAAAAATTATTCCAATTATATATTATATATAAATATTTTAATAATATATCGTTAATAATAATTAGTTAATAATTATATACGTGGATACATAAATGAACACTTATAACAATACACAAAACATAATTTGTATAGGTAATAATAATTGATAAAAAGACTAATAAATGTAATTAGTTACCTAGCTATTTCTCGGACTCTATGGTGAGAGTTTTGTTAACAGGCAACTAAATTTTTTTACTCATTTGTTAACTAAAGCGTCAATTTTGTATGTTAGCTCTTATATCTTTTATCGTATTTCATTTTATATTTCTAATTTTGTCATGAATAAAATAACATAAATTTCTTCTAAAAACAATAATTGATAAAACAAAATGCATTCTTAACGGTTCCAATAATTGGTATATATGTCTCTTTAGTGAAATATAATAAATGATATTAGAAGGGATTAAATAATGTGATAGTGAAAATATAAAATCTTTTTAAAATAAAAAATATTTTTAATAAGCAAGTTTATAAAAAAAATTAGTCCAGTGACTAAAAGTAGATTATCATCTAATGATGTATAAAACTTGTTTTATAGTGAAATTTTTGTGTGTAAAATGTATAATAATTGATTTTGAAATACTTTGATAAGTTAAAGAAAAATAGTAAAACTACTTCATTTAATAGTGGTTCATTCAACCTAAGACACGTCTAATTTTCTTTTACCAACCAGTAAGTAGTTTCACTTATTAAATTTGACTAGAACAAGTATTATTTTTTGTCACTATTCTCAAAGCCACTATTTGTACAATCCTTAAACTTTTCATGAATCTAAAAACACTCAAGTATTGTTTTATCACTAAATCACTCTTGGTTTTCACAAACAAAATATTGATATAGAATCGGAGATTTTTTACAACACTCAATGAATAAATATACAATGAAGTTCATATCTCTCACAAGTACTTTGTATAACACATATGATGGATTCTCTTAAGCTCAATGTATTTTTAATAAACATTTTTTTTTCTCTCGTTTCTTAATTCATTACTCTTATTTTTTTGTACTTATTTATTGTTGTTCTTCAATTTCTGATTTCGTATTTATTGATAGTGACTCATAATTGTTGAGATTATCTTCAAGATTGAATAATATGATAGTTGTGCATATTGATATTGTTTTCTAAAATAAGTAGATAGGACGCCGTTTATGTTTGATAGGATTAAGACTTCCCATATCTCACATTCATAACTCAATATGACTATTAGACTTATAAAAGAAAATATAAGATTGATTTGCAAATTTATTCCTTTTAAAACAAAGTCATAAAAACTAACATAATTAATAATTCAAATAAAATGCATATTTCAATTGTTGTTGGATTAACTAACGAGTATTTCCTGCTTTCGGTAGACGAGATATCCATTAATAAATAAGTTTATTCTAATGTCGTTTTCAGTCATCAAACTGTTGACTTACATGCAACAAATTGATTAACTCAAATTTATATCCTTTGTTTTTATAAAAAACTTAAAAAGTCTAGATCATCTAATGATAAATCTTCCCATGTTAACATTTAGATTGAAATATAATTAGTGATAGTTTATATTATTAAAAATATTTGTATATATTGTAATAAGTAGTAACATAACAGATTTATTAATTAGTATATGTTATTGTATATAGACCATATAGTAATCAGTGGTAACATATTATAAGATAATAAGAAGTCTGAGGAAAAGAATTCATTTAAGAATAATTTTTGAAAATAACTCATAAAATCACTCTCATTAAAGAATGCAAATCCATATATACAATGTGAGAATAGATTATTCGATGCTAATTGTGACA
>PYAF01000353.1:379419-418411 GCA_007407185.1 Glycine tomentella
TTTTATTTATTTTTATAATTTAAAAAATAGAAATGTAAAAAAAAACTTTTGATCCTTTCTTTGATAATAAACCTAGAATCTATCAAACAATGTTTTTATTTTATTTTATAAAATTAACCTTAATTACAAATCATATTTCTAAATTTAATAAATAGTATACGAAATACTGTAATATTTTAGGCTATTTAGAGTCTAACTTTATCTTTTATGCAAAACATTTGAGAACCTTTTTTGCCTCTTCAGATACACAACCAAGTAAAAAATGAATTCATAAATATATTATTGAGGAGATAAACCAAAATAACTAAAGCCAAAATTAGTTAAATTTATTAATTTTAAATAATAATATCATAAATTTAAATTTCGTTCAAATAAATATCCATAAAATTAGATGATTTAATTGGTAATTATATATATTTTTGTGTGCCAAACATGCGTCGAAGCACCCCAAAAGAATAGAATATATTAAAAACCACGGGGAAACGAAATTCTAGCAAAACTATAAATAAAAGACCGAAAAAATCAAAAACCTTTACATCACCCTGGATTGACAACCCATAAATATGATTGTTTCTTATGATACTATTTTAATTTATGGAATAATTTTTTAATATGATTTGTTGTTAATAGTCTAATAAATACATTTACTTTCATGAGAAATGAGGATATTTTTTCAATGGACTTCACAATAAATTAAAAATATAAAAAAATAACAATTAATAATTTAAAAATAACATATTTGTTATAATTAAAAAAAAAAAGTTTTCGTTGTATAAAGGATTGGAGGTCGTATAGTTCAACCTTTAAATACTTATAATCCACTGTCCCAAGAAGTTAAGGGATAGGTTGAGTTAACCTATCAAATTTATTTATTTTTAAATATTTTATGGATTGTTTAGTTACAAATTATACTTTCAACATTTATGTTTTTTTGTTATTTTATAACATTACAATTAGTTAGATAACATTATTATAATGATGAATGGTCATCATATCAAAGATTTCAAGTAAGTCGAGAATATGATATTAGTATAGAGTAGTGATGATTATTGAATTTGTATAATATGGGATAGATGACAAAATTATATAGATTTTTTCTTGTCTCAAAATAAGTATCATTCTATAGTTTTGGATTTAGGTTAAAACTTCTATTGTAAACTTTCCCTAATCCCTAATATTTTTTTATCTTAAAACAAATCCAATTATTTGACATATTCAAATTGTATGAATTACGATATATATTTGCTGCAGTTTTATTGGTTAGATTAATAAAAAATAACAATTATTTATTGTGTAAAGTCTAAGAAAAACTAACGAAAACAATATCACACACTATTCATCGACTAACATCAATAATACATTTAATTCAATTTAATTAAGGTTGATGGTAGATGAACCCAATAATAAATATGAGGAAATTGAAGAAAAAAAAGGGAAAAAAAAGAAAAATAAAATACAAGAAAAAAAATAAAAGAAAAAAAGGATGAAAAAAGGAGAAAAAAATGAAAAAGAAAATAATTAGAAAAGAACACTGGGGAATATAGAGATAATACTATATATAATTCTCCATTAAACTTATAGTTTTTTTCTATTTCGTCCTAAGACACACTTTTCACCAATTTATATCACACTATCTATTAAGTCTTATTTAATTAAATTTTTCAAAGTAAAGTTTCGATGTATTTGTATCTCTATTTGTATTAAGTTCTTAATAATAAACTTTTGTTCTTAATGAAACATCCATTAACCGTGTCTAAATCAGCTCAATCTATACTCTCATATTTTCACTCACATGATACTGTTATCTTTTTCCCAATATTTTCATTTTTATCTTTTACCCTATTGTATAATCACATCCACGAACTAACATAAAAAGCTAAAAAGAAAGATTTCAACAAGAAAAAGGAATGCTTAGTTAATTAATTTGACTTAAGTAACATTCGATATACACTAACACGCACATTAATTTGACTTAAGTAAGAAAAAAGAATGCCGTTGGAGTTTAAACTTTGAAATTTGAAAGAGCAGATAAAATGGCAGAAGCGTTAATTGGGGCGAAAAAGCTGTGCATTTTGGTTGCACCAAAACCAAAGTCCAAAAAGAAACAATCGGACCCACTCTATGACTTCGCTTAACTCTACAACAATAGTCTCTATAAAGCATCATTTCCATTGTGGTTGTGGCGCTTCTCTGTCCTCAATAGTAGTAGCTTCTTCTGTCTTTGCAAACACTCACACACTGTCACTTCATCTCTTCTTGGGTTCTTCTCTCTAGCTCTCATTCTCAACAACGCGCTTTGCATGCAAGGTTTTGAGTCTCTGCTGTGCACATTTTGGTGAAGGAAGTTAGATCTGTGGGAGAATGTCGTCGAGGGCGGGGCCGTCGTCGGAGGCGCAGGGAGCGGCGCAGAGGCGGATAACGCGGACGCAAACCGCCGGGAACCTGGGAGAGGCGATATTTGACAGTGAGGTGGTGCCGTCGTCTCTCGTCGAGATTGCACCCATTCTTCGCGTTGCTAATGAGGTTGAGAAGACTCATCCTAGAGTTGCTTATCTCTGTAAGTTCATTTCATTTTGTTTTATTCTGCCTGCGCATGCATTTTCTCATCTACTCTTTGCTTTTCACTTTGCTATGTTCAAACCTCTCTCTCTCTCTCTCTCTGACTGTCAGTGTGTACACCGAGATGAGGGGCTTGCTTTTCAGTGTTTATTTGTGGCTGGTTCTGATTTTATATGTTGATTGGAATTACAATGAGAATTATTCGCCGTCTGTCATAATGCGAGCAGTATCCGTAGTGTCCACGTGTTCATATGCATCGAGAGTGTTTAGAAGAGCTTATCTGGACTTATCAGAATAGCTTGCAACTTCCATAAGCCTTTTTTAGCTTATTTCAGCAAGCTTCTTAATGTTGCTCATTAAAATGGTACTATCTTTTTAGCTTATTTCAGCAAGTTTAATGGTCGAATTTATGCCACAAGTCCTTCAGCATTGAATTTATGGCTAGCGCACTTGTTTCCTGAACTTTCCCTCATCAAATATTTTTTGGTGCTTGAATGTATTTTTTATTTTTTATTTTTATGGAGCGTGTTGTTTTGCTCTTGTAGGCCGGTTTTATGCGTTCGAGAAAGCTCATAGACTGGATCCTACTTCAAGTGGTCGTGGTGTTCGGCAATTCAAAACTGCCCTTCTTCAACGTTTGGAAAGAGTAAGCATTCACATGTTTTGTTTTATCTGTACTAGATACAGTTCTAATGTTTCTTTTCCAACAAGCTTTTGTGGTATTGCTATTTCCTCAACAATAATAAGCTACTGCCTATTTTATTGCTCAATGCCTCATGTCATGTAGATGTTTTAGTCTTACACTAATATTTGGCTTTGGAGGACCGGAACTTTATAAATCAATGTGTTCAGATCCAGTTGTTGTGTCTTTCCTTGATTTGAAGGAGTTGTGAATACAACAAAATTTAGGGGCGGTTTGGTTTCAGAAAGTATTGTCTGTTTTCACTTTTAATTACAAAATGTCATGCTTTCATTTTGTTTTCAATAGTTTGTCTGGGAAACCGTGTAAGCAGGGTGACAATTTTGTAATTGACGGTGAAAATTAAAAATATGAAAACAAAAAATAATTTCTCAATTTCATTTTTTGCTTCCATCAATAATTACAAAAATATGCCATCTTGTTTCTATTTTCAAATGTTTGCATCAGAAATGGTAAAAAGTAAAAACAACAAAACAGAAAATAGGAAACAAGGAAACAAAGTGTCACTTTCGCAAATATTGGTTAAAACAGGAAATGAAAACAAAAACATTTTCTAAAACCAAACAGACCATTAGTATTGAAACAAAAAATGAATCAAACTCTTCATTATTATCCGAGTAGTAATTACCTTAGAGCATATGAGACATGTCTACTGCCATCAGCAGATAATTTATAATTGGGTCCCTGCTTATGATGTAGTGTACTCTTACATATTCGAGCTCCTAAGCTTTGAGCACCATACATTGTAGGCCTAACATGTAATGCTTTCTGTCCTAGGACTTGGTTAATGATAATATGAAATTGAATTAAGAATGTCAGACTCCTGAACATCTTATTTGCGGACCTTTTTCCTGTTATGTAGAATGAACGTGAATGATTTCCCCTAACTAGATTAGAGATGGCAATGGCCTCAATTCAAGTTAATTGTATATATCTTTTATCCATTTGTTCCATTTTTAGGAAAACGATCCAACATTGAAAGGAAGAGTAAAGAAAAGTGATGCTCGTGAGATGCAGAGTTTTTATCAGCATTACTACAAAAAATATATCCAAGCTTTACAAAATGCTGCTGATAAAGCTGATCGGTATGTTATCTACATAATTTGCAGCATGATATGTTCGTGCCTATTGTGTGACTAGCAGTGAGTCTGTCTTATTACTTTCAGTGCACAGCTTACCAAGGCATATCAGACTGCCAATGTTCTTTTTGAGGTTTTGAAGGCTGTTAACATGACACAATCTATGGAAGTGGATCGTGAGGTTATTTTTTTGTATCTCCTAAGATGTTATCTTCCTATCGGTGTCCTTTTTCTAAGTGAACCTCTATCGATATTTAATAAGATGATTATAATTGAATTTTCTTTATATCTTTTATTCACCTGTCTTTACACTTACAATTGATGATTGATTTCCCATTGGCATTGTAACAGATTTTGGAGACTCAAGATAAAGTTGCTGAGAAAACAGAGATCTTAGTTCCTTACAATATTCTTCCTCTTGATCCTGATAGTGCAAATCAGGCAATAATGAGATTTCCTGAGGTATGATCTCTAGGCTCTATATGTACTCTGGTCATACTTCTATAGTTTGAATTAAAATACTTGTCCATCACTCTTCTTAGATCCAAGCTGCTGTATATGCTCTTCGTAACACAAGGGGTCTAGCCTGGCCTAAGGACTACAAGAAAAAAAAAGATGAAGACATTCTGGATTGGCTTGGGGCATTGTTTGGATTTCAGGTAAATTAGAATCTGGAACTGTTAACTTATTAATGCATTTGAGTATTGTATTAAATATTAATTAACTTATTTATATATTTTAGTCTTGTATTAAATATTAATTTATTTGAACAGCATATGACTTATTTGTTACTAACACATGAAATTCGATTTGTTTGCCACATACAGAAGCACAATATAGCAAATCAGAGAGAGCATTTGATCTTATTGCTTGCAAATGTGCACATAAGACAATTTCCCAAGCCTGATCAACAGCCAAAGGTCAGGGTTTATTTGGATAATTGATATAGTCCCCCCTGCCCCCAATTTAGTTTCCATATGGACCATTGTGTTAATTCCCCTTTTTTTTTTGTTTTACTTTCAATTTTTTAGTTATCATGTAGCTTCTCTCAATTGAATTATATAGTTGAATGCTACTTTATACTTTCTTTGTGAGTACACGTTCTTTTTTCTTTTTTAAGGGGCGGGGGGAGGAAGGAATTTAACACTTGATTATTTCAATTCTAGTAAGAATAACATCGGGTTTTTTTCTTCTTGGCTCCTGCTATGAACAGTTCCATTTTCCATGTTTCATTTCATTTTTTTTAGTTGCACAGCATATGCATGTTGCTCCTGTTAGTATATATTTTCATCTGCAATTCATAACAACTAATCTTTATCTTTTCATTGTGATCATTCAGAAAAATATTCATACATTGATTTGTGCTGAATCTGCTTGTGACTTGTACACATTTTTTGCTTAGTTGGACGAGCGTGCGCTGACAGAAGTGATGAAGAAACTTTTTAAGAATTACAAAAAGTGGTGCAAGTATTTAGGTCGGAAGAGTAGCCTTTGGTGAGAGTTTCTGTTCTCATAATGTCAAAAGATATTGTAACTGTTTTCTGTTAACTTTGCTTAGTTACATTTGGGGACAAGAAACATTTAAAACTTGTTATTATGTTGTAGTTGTATAGTTTATTCTATAGTTTTGAATCTGGATTCTTATTTGCAGCTTGTGTTAATTTTAACTGTTTTAATTAGCTTTCCCAAGTAGTATATGCATATTTCAGTTCTAGTGTAACGTATCTCGTGGAAAATGGATGTATATTGCAGGTTGCCAACCATACAGCAAGAAGTGCAGCAGCGTAAATTACTCTATATGTGTCTGTATCTTCTAATATGGGGTGAAGCTGCCAACCTAAGATTCATGCCAGAATGCCTTTGCTATATCTATCACCATGTGAGCTTTATGACTTAACCCAATCTACGATGACGTTTATTTACTATTTCTGGCTGTATTTATAATTTTTGTAACCATGTTCTAATTTTTGTAGATGTTTTAATATATTTGGGTAAGAAGTTGAAAATGGAGTTGCTATTGGGTATGCAAATCCATTGCCAAATAAAAATTCACTAACAAATTTGTGTGTGTTTATGTGGCTGCCCTTGCTTGTTTCTGTGCAGATTCTGCCTTTTAATCTACCTTGGAAAATAGTTTCAAATGGTTTTCCTTGACTTTTTCAATCATGTAATCCCTGTTATCACCCTTTCTATATCTCTTTGATTCAATCTTCTTGTGCCCTTTTATTCCAAATATTATAACAGGATTAACCCCTGGTTTTGGACTTTGGCACATTATCAGTTTTACCTATTATTGGGTAACTGTCATGTCAAATATTTTCCCTCTCTAGTTAGAACAGTTTGAATTGCAGATGTCTATATCTGTCATTTTATCAAATTCCAAGCACTTTTTAACTTACAAAGTAGATTTATGCTTTTAACTTAGAAAAGAGAAAGTAGAAAAGAGCTTGTGTTTCTTGGTGTTCAAAACAAACTAACCAAGTTGAGATTAAGAAACAAGACGAATTCCCCAGCCTGCTTAGTCATTTGGCACTATAATATTAATGTAAATAAACTTAGTCTTAAAACATTCAAAGTTTGTCATAGTTTTGTCATTATTTTATTTCCTAGTGGTTTCATATTTCTAGCATGCACCCTTTCACAAGAAGAGCCTTTTACGTGTGAGGCTTGGACAATGTACACACCTCCAAATCATGATGAATGTTTACATCACCGACAATTACATTTTTATCTCTATGGTTTTGGCATTGCTCACATAGTTGGAATTAAATGATTTTTTTCAAAGGAAACCTATATTTTTGGTGATATTGACATGCTTTGGGATCATTTTATGGTGCTCCTTGTAGATGGCCTTTGAGTTGTACGGTATGCTTGCTGGTAATGTTAGTCCAATGACAGGAGAGAATGTCAAGCCTGCCTATGGAGGTGAAGACGAGGCTTTCTTAAGGAAAGTTGTAACTCCTATATATGATGTCATTGCAAAGGTGCTTTCTGCCATTGATTATTTTCTTCTTTTCATTCTTTTATGTTTGCCAGTATACTTAACAGGTTATTCATATTATCGAGTATTTCTCATAAAAATTGACAATCGCGCTCTCTGCTCAATAGGAAGCTGCACGGAGCAAAAAGGGTAGGTCAAAGCATTCACAATGGAGGAACTATGATGATTTAAATGAATATTTCTGGTACAATTAAATGATTCTCTTTTTGTGTTTTGTATTTTCTGGTTTATTATTTATACCTGTCTGGGTATTAATTTTAATGTCAATTATAGGTCAGCTGATTGTTTTCAGCTTGGCTGGCCGATGCGTGCTGATGCTGATTTCTTTTGCCTGCCAGTTGAGCAGCTAAATTTTGACAAATCTAACGTAAGCATTGTTAATGTTCTCAATTTCTGACTATATTTACTATTATAAACATTTATTTTCTCTCTATATGGTAAGTTTTATAAAGGTTTAATCATTTGATCCCTATAGCTGCACCAACTTTTTGTTTTAGTCCCTACATGAGGATTTTTGTTTTGGTTTTAAGTCCCTGTTGTTAGTTTTCTTGTGGTAAACTGTCACTAAGTGAAGTCGTAAAGACTAAAACATAAAATAATTGTTCGTATATAGGGACTAAAACATAGAATTTTTAGGTATAGGGACTAAAACAAAAAGTTTTTGTACGTATAAGAACCAAATGATTAATTAAATTGTTTATAAAATTTAGTTCTCAGAAGGGAAAAAGTTGATTTCAAAATTGACAAGAGGATTACAATAATTGAAAATTGATCTATATGTCAACATGCGTTATATATTTGGTTGATTATCGGTTATGATTTGCATTTTTTTTATACAAAAAAATTATGACATGCAATAACTCTGCTTGGATTTTTGTCTGAAAATGCAAAGAAAGTGTTCTGTGTTTGATTATGATACTGATTTAATTAAAATGTTAAACAGGTGCTTGTTAAAATTCTCATTATCTTATACAGAGTATATTTGAATAGCTACTGCTGAAAGCCTGAAACTTGTGTACCTGCCACTGGATTTTAAGCCTTTCTATAAACTTTAATCTACAGGATAACAAACCAGCTAACAGGGACAAATGGGTTGGAAAAGTCAACTTTGTTGAGATAAGGTCATTTTGGCATATTTTCAGAAGTTTTGATCGCATGTGGGGTTTTTTCATTCTGTGCTTACAGGTAATAATTTGTTTGTTGCATGATAAGATTCATGTGAGATTTTTCCCTTTAATATCTTGCATGATAAGATCCATTTCTGAAAGAGCTAATTTATTTTAGGCTATGATTATTGTTGCATGGAATGGATCTGGCGATCCAAGTGCAATCTTTAATGTGGATGTTTTCAAGAAGGTGCTTAGCGTGTTTATAACAGCAGCTATATTGAAGCTTGGACAAGGTAGGTAATAGCAAATGTTACCAGTACATTTATTGCTGCCGTACTCAATAGCCAGTTTTATCTTGCTGTATTTAGTAGATTGTTACTGTATAAAATTGTAGCCTGCATTTGCTACTCTGGAGCCATTTGTTCTTCTATTTTAACGCTAGTCTGTTTAACATGCAATTGCTCAACTGACAAACATCAAAGAAAGATTTATTTAGTGAAAATTTTTCATTTTTACTTTACCTATTTAATAGATCGTTTTAAAAAGTTTCAAGGTGGTACTCTGAAGGCAAAGCGAACAGAGAGCCAGAAAAGAAGACTAAAAAAATGCTAGTAGAATTTTATACTGGAGAAAATAGCCGGATGGCCCTGATTTTCGGAGTCTTATATGAAGACTAGCCTACAGTCGTATATTTCTGATAAAAAAGTGTACATTAATAGAAAGGAAAAAGGTCATAGCTAGAGTTTATTTAAACAGGATTTTTGTCCTTGATTTGTATTTTATGCTAATGGTTATGAGTAATTCTTGCATGTGCACAGTGCCTAATGGTACAACTGATCAAAATCTCAAGATAAAGAACACAATCAGTGCTGAAATTATTTTATTGTTATTTTGAGCTTTTGATTAGTTGTTCCAGTAGGCAAGCACTGTTCATGCAATAATTGCCCCATGGTTACTGGAGAGATTATCTTGTTGATTGTGATATGCTCTGTCTAAAAGTGATACAACACCAAGTGATTAATTAATAAAATATAATTCTGAACACTAATCACACACTATATCAATACAATTGTTCTCTTACAGAGAATATTCTTTGTCCACAAACTGCAAATAACAACACTCTTCTTTTCCCGCTACACCCTACTACAACACAATAATATATTGCACATATGTTGATAATACATAATTACTTCCCACTTTTCTGCCCAAAACTGCTCCTAACTCACGGTTTTCATAAAAAAAAAACGTTGTTTTTTTCTTTCCTGGAAACAATCTTGGCATTATGAAAGTGCAGGTTGCTTATGTTAATGTTTTTTATTTTATGTTTACATGGGCAGCTATTCTGGATGTGATCCTCAGTTGGAAAGCACAATGGAGTATGTCAATGCATGTTAAGTTGAGATACATTCTAAAAGTTGTCTCAGCTGCAGCATGGGTGATTGTTCTATCAGTTAGTTATGCTTATACTTGGGAAAATCCTCCTGGATTTGCTCAAACCATTCAAAGTTGGTTTGGAAGCAATTCAAGTTCACCTTCATTCTTTATTATGGCTGTTGTTGTATACCTATCACCAAATATGCTAGCTGCCATATTGTTTATGTTCCCACTCATTCGCCGCTTTCTTGAGAGGTCGAACTATAGGATTGTGATGCTAATGATGTGGTGGTCACAGGTAGGTGATATGGAAACCCTGTTTTCTATGTACATTTTTCGGCTGGTACACCTACAACAGTTGTTTTATGGCCATTGCAACCGAGATATATTGAATTTAACTTGGTGGTTTGATGCTTTATAATTGGCAGCCTCGACTATACGTTGGTAGGGGGATGCATGAGAGCACATTTTCTCTTTTTAAGTAAGAATCTAAAGTTTTAAAAGTTACTCTTTATTGTGAAGAGTGTTACTTTCCTGGGAATCTGATCTTAATGTATAATTATTTATAATTACAGGTACACAATGTTTTGGGTTCTCCTTATAATTACAAAGTTAGCTTTCAGTTACTATATAGAGGTGATTTTTTTTTTTGTTATTCATGACTTTTTGATAACTCTAATGTTTTCTGCCTCTTCTTATTTACTTCCTGAACTTCCTTGATTGGGAGAATGAATATGTTACTTTCATTTTTGGTCTTAATACTCCATGTGTCTGTTGTTACAGTTAAATTGCTAATTGAGGTTTTAAATCATGGTTTTGGTCACGTTGCTGTTGTTACAAACAGATGTGGCCTTATGTGGTCATTGTCGACTGCATGCAGTTTGATGCAGCTATGATAGCCATCGTCACTGAGACGTTGCGGCTGCATCAAGTGATGTGGTCCACATTTTAAATTCTTGCCTCTAATGGGACTACCAAGCTGCCCTTGTTTCTGTAAAGTAATACATTAATTTTACATATTTTAACTGTCTGTTTCTTGCATTATCTATTACTCTAAAATAAAACCTTTGGTGGGACCTATGCAAGCTATACCACAAAAAGTCATCTTTTTTTTTTCTTTTCTTTTCAGAATCTATTAATTTTACTTGTTTTAATGATCTGTATCTTTCATTCTTATAGATAAAACCTCTGGTGGAACCTACAAAAGCTATTATGAGTGTAAAAATCTCAACTTTTCAGTGGCATGAATTCTTTCCCCGTGGTAATAAGCTTGGACACTTTGGTTTTTTTGTATTATTTCATTTTTCCACAAATGAAGTCATAAGTTTTGTGGTTTGCAGCTAGAAAAAATCTTGGTGTTGTAGTGGCACTATGGGCTCCAATTATTCTGGTATGTGTTTACAATGTACCTGATTCGGTTACTCTTTCAAAATTCAATATATGCTACATAATGATTTAACTCCTCTTTTCCTTTTCAGGTATACTTCATGGATACCCAGATTTGGTATGCCATATTCTCTACTTTATTTGGTGGTATTTATGGGGCATTCCGTCGCCTTGGAGAGGTCAGTAGATTGCCGACTCCTAGATCTCGTTCTGTGTGGTTTATTTTGGATCTTTGTTTGTGTTGGGTATTTATTGTTTGCATGCTTAATCATATTGTAAAGTCAAGGGAGTTGAGAAGAAAGGTCTCATTTTTTGAAGAAGAGTACAATAAGAAACTAAGCCACTTTCAATGTTCCCTCATTCCCTGCTCAACTTATATCCAGTTTTCTTGTTCTAATCTTGGAATGATTTTGTTGTTTACTGATGGTTAGATAAGAACACTGGGAATGCTTAGATCTCGTTTTGAATCATTGCCTGGTGCCTTCAATGCCTGTTTGATCCCAGAGGAAAAGAGTGAGCCAAGGAAAAAAGGATTGAAAGCCACTTTATCTCGCAGATTTGATCAGGTTAGTTATTTCACATTCTTGAGCTTGTGATGAAGATTAGAACATCTTTTCTTCAAATTTACTTTGGCTTATTGATACAGATCCCAAATAACAAAGGTAAAGAAGCTGCAAGGTTTGCACAACTGTGGAACCAAATAATCAGTAGTTTTAGAGAGGAAGATCTTATCAGTAATAGGTAATCTGGAGCATTTGGTATTTTTGGTTCATCATCTTTTCTCTCTTGTAGAATACTGTGTTTTTTTTTTTAGTGAGATGAGGTGGTTATACTTATACCATTCAGGGAAATGGATCTTTTGCTTGTACCTTACTGGGCTGATCGTGAGTTGGACCTTATACAGTGGCCACCATTTCTACTTGCTAGCAAGGTTTATTTATTTCAAGTTTTATTTCTCTTTTTAATTTATTTAAAACTCTGCTACCTTCATGTCCATTTAACAAGTCTTTATCTGTTTTGTAGATTCCAATTGCATTGGATATGGCTAAGGACAGCAATGGAAAGGATCGAGAGCTGAGAAAAAGAATTGAATCTGACGACTATATGTCTTCTGCTATTCAGGAGTGCTATGCTTCATTTAAGAGCATTGTTAAGTGTTTGGTTCAAGGGGACCGTGAAAAACAGTAAGTCCCTCAAAGAAGAAGTATAATACAGTTTTTTTTACTGAGTGATATTCCTTGTAGTATTCTGATGTTGATCCAATAATAACATATCATGGTCTTCCAATAAAAGAAAGCTTTCGGAAATCTCTAGCTTCCACAATTTGGACGATTAACCACATCTAACTGACTTCTAAATGATTCTTTGTTTATTTAAAACTTATTTTCAATTTTGTTGAAACCTTTTATTTTCAGGGTTATAGAATACATATTTTCTGAGGTAGACAAACATATTGAAGCTGATGACCTTACAAGTGAATTCAGACTGAGTGCACTTCCTAGCCTCTATGGGCAATTTGTTGAGCTGATAAAATATTTGGTGATGTTTGGACACTCTTATGAAACTGGCACTTTAGTTTGTAATCTTTAGCTTGTCAAAATCTTATTAAGCTTTTTATTTGTTGCAGATAGACAATAAGCATGAAGACAGGGATCAAATTGTGATTCTATTCCAGGATATGCTGGAGGTGGTAACTAGAGATATAATGATGGAGGATCATATATTCAGGTAGTGATAATGGATCCCAATGTCGCTACATTTTAAAGGGCATCATCCCACTGTTAATATGATTGTATCATTTTTTTCTTGGATAGCTTGGTAGATTCAATCCACGGTGGATCTGGACATGACGGAATGCTGCTTCTTGAGCAACAACACCAGTTATTTGCATCTGAAGGGGCTATCAGGTTTCCAATTGATCCAGTTTCCGAAGCTTGGACAGAAAAGGTTTGCTACTCGATAAATTATTGTGTTGAGGTTTTGATCAATGAAGTATCTTTGATGATCTGCTTACATTTTTCTATATCTGTATGAAGTATCTCGGGTGATATGCTTACATTTTTCTATATTTGTAGATTAAACGGCTTTACCTGCTGCTTACAACAAAAGAATCAGCAATGGATGTACCCTCTAACTTAGAAGCCAAAAGGCGCATTTCGTTTTTCTCTAATTCACTATTTATGGATATGCCTACAGCTCCCAAAGTTCGCAATATGCTTTCATTCTCGTAAGCTTCCTTCTTAGTCCTTTCTTTTGCATGCTTTTCTGATGAAATTTGTGAACCGGTTAAGCCTAGCAGAGATTCCTCTTGTATTTACATGATTTGAATCAATTGCTTTCAATGCAATATTGCATTTTTATTGATTGAAGATTCAATCTAGTACTATATTGTTTGCTTTCTCACAGTATGAGTACCGAACCCATAAGCTTGTAAGTGAAGTCTTTAAAAGATTAATTTAAAGCATTTTATTAGGGTGTATTTAATGCTCCATTACCATTGCCCTTGGGACACTCATCAGCGGAACCATTTTTATTTTTTGCATTATGGACTTTGCAGGGTTTTAACACCATACTACACAGAAGAGGTTCTCTTTTCCTTGCGCGAGTTGGAATCACCCAATGAAGATGGTGTTTCAATACTCTTCTACTTGCAGAAGATCTTTCCAGGTTCACCCTTACCCATAAATCATTATGTTGCATAAATGTGAAAGTTCTAGGGATGAGTATGAATTGGTGCTTTTTTTGTTATTGATGCATAGATGAATGGAACAACTTTCTTCAGCGAGTGGATTGTTCCAGCGAGGAAGAACTTAAAGGGAATGAATCTGATGAGTTAGAAGAAGAGCTTCGTCGCTGGGCATCATACCGAGGACAAACTTTGACCAGAACTGGTCCTCTTCCCTCCCTCCCCAATCCCCTCTCTCTCTCTCTCTCATGCGCGCACACACACACGTTATATGCAAACTTGAGTGCTCAAGTTCCTGTATAATTATGTTCTTTCCTCAGCATGTCAACTGCATATTGCTTATCCTTGCATTTAATTCAGTCATTCTCACTGATGCAGTTAGAGGCATGATGTACTACAGAAAAGCTTTGGAGCTCCAGGCTTTTCTTGATATGGCCAAAGATGAAGGTGATCATTCCTTCTTTGAGAATGATTAAATGATATTTATTACTTGCTTAGTGAATCTATTAGTTGATGAATTTGTTTCTTGAAACTTGTATTTATTTTTCTGAATGAAATGTTATGAATGTGCAGATTTGATGGAAGGCTATAAGGCCATAGAAAATTCAGATGATAACTCAAAAGGGGAAAAGTCATTGTGGACACAATGTCAAGCCGTAGCTGATATGAAATTCTCATATGTGGTGTCATGCCAACAATATGGCATTGACAAGCGATCTGGTGCTGCTCGTGCCCAAGACATATTGCGGCTTATGACAAGGTAAATACCCAAGGTTAATAGTACTGGCCTTGATTTTTGTTATTCCTGTCAAGTATCAATTGGTTCCTATGTTTTCCTTTGGCAGATATCCTTCACTTCGAGTTGCCTATATTGATGAGGTAGAGGAACCTAGCAAAGAGAGACCAAAAAAGATCAACAAGGTTTATTACTCTTGCTTGGTGAAGGCTATGCCAAAATCCAGTAGCTCTTCAGAGACAGAGCCCGTGCAATATTTAGACCAGGTATGTGGATCTTGATAAATGAAGGCTGTAAATAACTCTTTCATCTTTTTTTCTTCTATTTAATTGTTTTTGATAGAAAATGAAGTTTTTTCACATAAAAGAGGGAAAATACAACCACAGGAGGATGTAAAATCCTCCAAACAGGAAGGATAATAATAATTCATATTTGAACAATTCTGTTTTCACATTTAATCATGATTGTGAACAATAATAATTTTCCTATGATTGTGTAGAAAACAATAACAATCCTGTGATTGTTCTAACCTCAGAACAACATATGCACAAATGATTTAAATCTAACTTTTACAAATATAAAATGGTTTCTCCTTTTATAATTTCAAGCTAGTAAGTAAATAGTTATATTATTTCCATAAGAGCAAATAAAATTCATGACTTGAACTGTTGTTGAACCAACATTCTCTTTCACTCCATAATATTTCATTCATCATTTTTCTATCATTGTCTTGGTTCAAACTCTCTCCATTTGATTGTCTTAATCAGGTCATATATAAAATAAAGCTTCCTGGGCCAGCTATCTTAGGTGAGGGTAAACCTGAAAATCAGAATCATGCCATAATTTTCACACGTGGAGAAGGGTTGCAAACAATAGATATGAACCAGGTATGATAGTTGTGAGAGAAGAGCTTAAAATTGTTAGGTCTGATGTCATTCCAAGTTATTAAATTGTCTTTTTTTATAGGATAACTACATGGAAGAAGCTTTAAAAATGAGAAATTTGTTGCAAGAATTCCTTAAGAAGCATGATGGGGTGAGATTCCCAAGTATTCTTGGACTTAGGGAGCATATATTTACTGGAAGGTAAACACATTTTATTCTTATATTTATTATTGCTTTTGTTCTTCTAGGAAAACAAATTCTTTTATAACTAAAGTTCATAATGTGTCCCTGACTATTGTTTTGTTCTGAGGTTTCAGTGTTTCTTCTCTTGCATGGTTCATGTCAAATCAGGAGACCAGTTTTGTGACAATTGGTCAGAGATTGTTGGCTAATCCACTGAAGTGAGTTCTCATTCTTGTTTTTTTATTTTGTTTGGTTATTAAAAGTGGTCTATGATTTTGAAAGAGGAATCGGGAAAATAGAAATAAGGGGTCCATGTGAGAGAAAGAGAAAAAAATACATAATTATAAAATAAGTCCATTGTTCTCCAATCTTGAGTGAGTTCTCATTCTTGAGTTCTCATTCTTGTTTCTTTCAAATATGATTTATTGTTATGACAAATAGCTGTTGTAAAGAGGTTTGCTTGCCGCTGTTCTCCAATCTTGGTACATAATTATAAAATAAGTCCGTGTTGAAGCTATGAACAGACAAAGCAACAATCAAGTACATAAAATGAAGATAGCTGTAGCAATAACTGTCAATGTCTTTAAATAACCTTTTATAATAAACTTGGCATATAAATGTCTGGAAGTCAATATATCTTGTTAGATTTTGTTGAAATTGTAGGGTTTTAGAAATATAGTGAGGAAAAGGAGAGAATTGAGATTAAGTACTCTGAAATAGATAAGCTTGATATGATGCGATGTATTACAATTTAATGATATAATGTAAAGTGCTAACTCTTACTTATCTAAAATCATAATCCTACCAAAATAGGAGAAAAAAATTAATAAACATATACACAACAAATTTGTCCCCTTGAGTTAGCATAGTTGGTTAACTTGTGGGACACAATTGTGACTATGTAGATTTAATCCCTAGCAATGTGCTTCACCGATTTCCCATTCTCTTATCTTCTCTCCTCCTCCATTTGTATGGTTAGCAGGAACCTCCCCTTGGATCAAATAAATAAATAGGCCATAGGGAGAGACACATGAAATATGAGCATATATTCCAATAGATTTTTTTTTAGATTTCCATTTCTTGGGCTTCATCAAACTTTATTTTTCTATTTGGGTACTCACTGTGTTTATGGAAATGTATACTCTGTTTATATGCTTGTGTAGGGTTCGCTTCCACTATGGGCATCCTGATGTCTTTGATAGGCTTTTTCACCTTACAAGAGGGGGTGTTAGCAAAGCCTCCAAGGTTATCAATTTGAGTGAAGATATCTTTGCTGGTGAAGTGATGTCCAATTCTCCCCTTTCCTTGCTCTATGCTTGATTTAAATCTTCATTTGATTTTACTATGTTATTTGCAGGCTTCAACTCTACACTCTGTGAAGGAAATGTTACTCATCATGAGTACATACAAGTTGGGAAAGGAAGAGATGTGGGTCTCAACCAGATTTCAATGTTTGAAGCAAAGATAGCTAATGGCAATGGAGAGCAAACATTGAGTCGAGATGTATACCGACTTGGGCACCGCTTTGACTTCTTCAGAATGTTGTCTTGTTATTTCACCACGATTGGATTCTACTTCAGTACTCTTGTATGTTACTACCTGAGTTAACTCTTATTTTGTTCTCATTTCACAGGCTTCTGAACCTTTTTCTTTTCCTCTTTAAACTTTGAGCAGATAACTGTTCTCACTGTATATGTATTCCTCTATGGCCGCCTTTATCTCGTTCTCAGTGGGCTTGAGGAAGGTTTAAGTACACAAAAAGCCATTCGAGACAATAAACCTCTTCAAGTGGCTCTCGCCTCTCAGTCCTTTGTTCAAATTGGGTTTTTGATGGCTCTGCCCATGTTGATGGAAATTGGCTTGGAAAGAGGCTTCCGAACTGCACTTAGTGAGTTCATATTAATGCAGTTGCAGCTAGCTCCTGTTTTCTTCACATTTTCGCTTGGGACAAAGACTCACTATTATGGAAGGACCTTGCTTCATGGAGGTGCAAAATATAGACCTACTGGTCGTGGGTTTGTGGTTTTCCATGCTAAATTTGCTGACAACTATAGACTTTACTCCCGTAGCCACTTTGTCAAGGGTATTGAGCTAATGATTTTGCTTATTGTATACCAAATCTTTGGTCACACGTATAGAAGTGGTGTTGCATATCTCATGATTACGGTCTCGATGTGGTTTATGGTTGGCACATGGCTTTATGCTCCCTTCTTGTTCAATCCTTCTGGGTTTGAGTGGCAAAAGATTGTTGATGATTGGACTGATTGGAACAAATGGATTAGCATCCAAGGCGGTATTGGTGTACTACCTGAAAAAAGTTGGGAGTCTTGGTGGGAGGAGGAACAAGAGCATCTCCAATATTCAGGAATGCGTGGAATCATTGCTGAGATATTGCTGTCTTTACGTTTTTTTATCTATCAGTATGGTCTTGTTTATCACTTGAACTTTACGAAAAGGACAAAAAGTTTTCTGGCAAGTCTTTTACCTGTGTTGTTCCCTTTTTTCCAAATATTTATCTCACTTTTCACAATTTGGCATATTGAATGGATATCCTTTTCTTGGCTACAGGTCTATGGCATATCGTGGATGGTGATCTTTATAATATTATTTGTTATGAAGGTTAGTAGCAAGCTATTTTGTATCTTGTAGGGCTTGTTAAAATTGTTCATATAATGTATGACTTCTCAATATGAATATTAGTCTTTCCTCATTGGTGGGCAGTGTGGTTGGTTATCTGCAATGAAGCAAAAGGCTTGTTCACTTTTTGCCCATTATGAAATTCTTGTTAGAATCCTATATATGTCAAAAGGCTTGTTCTTGGACTAAATTTCTACTTTCTTTCTGATTTTCTTTTCCATTTTGTCTCAAGATGGTGTCTGTCGGGAGGCGGAAATTCAGTGCAGATTTTCAACTTGTCTTCCGGCTAATCAAGGGGTTGATATGCTTAACATTTATCTCAGTTCTAGTCACCATGATTGCCCTCCCTCATATGACAATCCAGGACATTATTGTTTGCATTCTTGCCTTCATGCCAACTGGTTGGGGAATGCTACAGGTGAATGCTCTCTCTCTTTACAATGTCTGATTATGTGCTATATCCTCATCCACAAAATGATGTCTGATTATGAAAATGTAAAGATTAGGCTCATTGACATATAAAAATTATATGCATCAATTTAGTGAAGCACTTGTATGCAATGAGTCCTAGAATGGTATGGTTTGGGATTCCCATTTATTGGACAATTGTTTTACCCTTATTTCCCTCAATGTACTTGTTTTTAGTTTTCCTTGTCATCGTTTCCGTTTTATTTTGCAGATTGCACAAGCATTAAAGCCTCCGTTTTATTTTGCAGATTGCACAAGCATTAAAGCCTCTAGTACGCCGAGCTGGATTTTGGGAATCAGTAAAAACTCTAGCTCGTGGTTATGAGATTGTCATGGGTTTGCTTTTGTTTACTCCTGTTGCCTTCTTGGCTTGGTTTCCTTTTGTTTCAGAATTTCAGACCCGTATGTTGTTCAACCAAGCATTCAGTCGAGGTTTGCAAATTTCCCGTATCCTTGGAGGTCAAAGGAAGGGGCGCTCTTCTCGCAACAAGGAATAATTTGTCTACATTTCCTTGATTGCGGCAACAGTTTGAGCACAATTTTGGTATCTATTGTAAGTAGTTGTATGTTGTAACTAGGAACAGGATAGATCCTAGGCTTCAATTTTGTTTATTCGGAACATCAATGAATGTTATTTCAATTTGAGAAACTGCATAGGAGACGTAAAATTAAGAACCCAATTTTGTTAAACAATATTTGGCTTGCTTGCTGTGTAGTCCTATTAGTTTAATTTCCACAATTTAGGAGAGATTCTGGTTTCCTAAGTTCCTGCTCATAGGAAATAGCAGCAACCTACTAAAAGCTGAAACCTTGAAAAGAGACAATTAAAAATAATAAAGTGGAGGGAGCGGGGCATGAAACATTTACTGTCTTTTAAAGGCATAGAATAGACTTCATTTAGATGAATTTTGGAATGCAAGTCTAATTCTAATTGTATCATGCCTCCACCAATTTTCCAAACACACGATAATAATTTTTATATTGACAAACAATACTTTATCTTGAATTAAAATTTCAATTTTTCTCCTCAAACTTTACTATGAAAGTTTGTGGGTAAGCACTTCAGCATTAAATCAACTGAACAAAGTATATTGATGTTTTCGTTAAGGGATATTTAAATTCTATTAACAGCTTTGACGGGTGTCAAGACTTTTCATATTGTTCGTTTATTTGCAATGTAAGTTCTATAGCATTCCTGATTAATAATCCCGAGGCAAGTAACTAACTTGATCTGGCCCTTTGCAAATATATGACTAAGAAGCAAGCTGCGAACTCTGTGCATCGTTTCCTATGGAAAGAATAACTCCTATTTGCTAATTCTTGTTGAACAACCATCTAATAGTATAACGAACTTAGAAGAGTTGGGTAGATATTTTACTAATAATGTTAACTTGACGAATTCAACAATATTTTCAGTGCATTTTAATTCTAAACTTGTAATACCTGTGAGTTACTTTTTACATCATGCAAATAAATTCTTAAGATTTTTGCTCAAACCTAGTTGAAAAATAGGAAACTAAATGTTATCGATCAAAATTTAAAATTACAAGACACAAATTTATGTTATTTCCAGATGTAATTCGTGTGAGTTGCATATATTTATTTGAATATAAAAGATAATTTGAATAAATAAAAATAAGATTTACTATCTTTTTATAATTTTTTTTTGTGAGGACTATTTTTTTATAACTAGTAATTTAGTATTGTGTAATATTCAATCATCAATACTACTATTATAAAAATCATCCAACCTCCATTTTAGTTGTACACGTTTTTGACTGTATATAATATGGGCCCACGCACATTGATTTTAACTTTTTTACTATGTTGCACTTTCTCTTTCTTACGGGTAACTATTACCTTTTTTTATAAAAAAAAGCCTGTGCAAAGCACGGACCGCTACCTAGTTAAATGTAAAAAAATAATTTACTTACCAACAATATTGGCTTTTGACAATAGAAAAAAGTGCAACTAATATTGTGAGATTAGTGTTATTTTCTAATGGTAGTCCATTTGGTCTCTTCATTTCGATTTATGTGGTGTGGATAAACTATGATGGTAATGTCACAAGAATGTTTTAGCGCTTGTAATATGTTTAGTTAAACATTTTATTTTTATGTTTGATGATGTTATAAATTTTGCTACTTTGTACATTTTTATCTTGTCATTAATTGATAATTTGTCAATGTTAGTTCCTTTTTTGACACATATTAAGTTTAAACTTTTTTGATCCGTTATAGTTCATATTGGATCAAGTAGCCTATTTTACCACCTTTAGCTAAAATTGTAAGAATAAAAAACACATTTTCTTCCTCAAATTTACAACAATAATGGTAATGGTAATCAAATATGATTATATATAGTTATTTGTAAAATTATGGATTTTAGATGAAGATGAAAAATTAACGTGAGCTATCACTTACATTCTTTTGTTGTAAAATAAATAGATGTGATAAGTTAGTGGACAAAGTAATACGATGATAAATTAAAAAATTATCGATATTACATGTGTTTATCTTTTTTTAAAGTAATTAGGAATATCTCCATTTTGTACAATACTTAATAAAAAACAAAAACAAAAACACGCAAAGATTTTTAATAAAATTGAAGAATGGACTTATGTTCTTACGAGTAAAGTGATATTATAAGTTTTATCTACTGTGTGTAAAGATGATTTTTTTTCTTCACTTTTTTTACTTTCTTAATTAAATATTTCTTTTTATTTGAGTGTGTATTCACACATTACTCTTATAACTAGTAAGAAAAACTTATCTTTTAACCATTCTTTTATTGATGGGAAAGACAGAGAAAAAAAAAATAGAAAAGGAAACTATTTCCTAACTGCAGCCACTAGCACATCTGAAAAAAAACTCAATTTCTTTAACTATTTATCCCTTTTAATTATTGTGTCTTTTCTATATCTTTTTTTTTGAGGGGGGTCTTATCTCTATCTTTAAATTAATTTTAAGAAATGATTTTTTAATATCAATAACCTCGTATCATAATTTAAATTATTCTAAAATATAATTTATATATTTAAATATTTATTTATTATAAATTTTAATTATATAAAGATAAACATTTATCCTGTAAAAATAACCTAAATTACTGGTTACAATAATATTTTAAAATAAATAGTTAACGATTATGATACATGGCGTGAATAACTTCTTAGATACTTTTTTTTATTACACTAATGTTATATTTTTATTACATGTAAATATTTCGTGTATTACATCAATATTTATATTCAAGTTCAATTTGTAAAAAATACATATTAAAACAAGTTAAGAGATTATTTAAAAAAAGAAGTAAATAACACACAATTATTTCCGTAAAATTGAAAGCATATATTAAATGATAAATTAATAAATGGTAACTGTTTTTTTTATTTATGGAGTGTAAATCTAACATCCTTCCCCATCATGAGAAACACTTTTTATATAAGTATTTTTTAAGAAGTTATCTACTTCTTCAAATAAATAAAAAAGTATTTTTTTTAAATAAACATACTAAAAAATAAAAAAATTAATTGTTTTATTAAAATAAATATTTATCTCTATCAATAAATTTAAATAAGTGACCCTACTTAAAAAAAAAGAAAAAGAAATGACGCGTGTACTTACTTGGCCTAATTGTTTTTTTTAAGTTACTCGTGTCCATCACTATCGGGTTAAGACACGGATTTTCTTTTGATTTTTCCTGAAGTGGTCCATTTCTTGTGCCGTCGTGGGTTTGCCATTTACTTATCCGCGTCTGTGATTGACGACGCCATCCACCCCAACCCAAACGCCATTTGCCTGTAACCGGTAGATCCGGTTGCCCACTACTTTTCCTTTTCTTTCACTTTTCCGTATTTCCCATCCCACTTTTGCATTTCAAAACAAACAGACAGAGCAGAGAGCACTAAAATCGCTTTCCAGTAATTAGAGTGCGATTCTGCTCCTCTTCAACTCTAAACCCTATTCCTAGGGGTTTTTCAGGTTTTCCATTTTCCATTTCCTTCGCTTATTCTTGCTATTCCCTTCGTTTCTTGTTTTTCCGAGAAAAATTTAGCGCGGAAAATAAAGCTTTTCGATCTCGTTTTTTTCCTTTTATTTCGTTTAAATTCAAGTTTCTGAACTGTATGAAGCTTCTTTCAGTCTGAATCGTGTGATCTTCTGTTTATATGCGGTATGGTGGTTCTTGTAGTTTCATTTGCCATGCTTGTGGCTTCTTGTAGCATTTCGTGTGCTTTTCTGAACATGGAAGGTAATTTGTCTTGCTGCAGTGGATTGTTTGCTGGTGCTACTGATTTGATGCTACAGACTGAGGTTGAAGTGGATCCACTCGATTCGATAACTCTTCGCATCAACTTTTCATCATTTGATGCTGTTGTGAACCTTTAAGTTCAATAGGTTATAAGTACTGTGAATCTTTGGTGACTCTCTAACGTAATGGTTATTGGAGCTAGTTACTCTGTAGTCTGTACTGCACTTTAAACATCACCGGAGTTCTTAATTTCTTATGATTCGATTGCGGCATGCATTTCATAATTGGTTTTTGTGTGGAGGCTTGCATCTTCCACTCCACATTTTTGAAATTTACAAGTCAACTTTTGAGATTTAACAACAAGACAATATTGGTGGATGGATGGTGAAGTAGTATTTTAACAAACATTTCTCTTGTTTAGATTGTTGGTTGTTTTGATTTGCACTTATGTTTTTCCTGCAAGAATGGTTTTTGGTTTGACATGTTTTCTAAGTTATTAATATTATGTTTTTCACTTTATATTAATAGAAAATGTCTCGAGCTGAGGAGCTTTGGGAGCGGTTAGTCCGTGCTGCACTGAGGAGGGAAAGGACTGGTGATGATGCATATGGGCGACCTGTTGGTGGAATTGCTGGAAATGTACCATCTGCCCTAGCTAAAAATAGGGATATCGATGAAATTTTGAGAGTTGCTGATGAAATTGAAAATGATGATCCCAATATCTCTAGAATATGTATGTTTGTCACATCTTGCTTCGTTTTCCTTATGCATTTTTTATTCATTAATGTGCCATTTTTCATTCCAACATATTTGGGATGCATAAAATGGGTTATTTGGCGTTGAAGGTATTGTCTGCAACTCTGCATACGGGATTTTCTTATCAACAAAACAAGAAAAAAGAGGAGGAAAATTAGAAAATTACCTTATTTCTCAATTGCTCATCATAAAAAATTTGAAATTGCAACTAGTTTATAATATATCTTTTTCTTTGGTGGAAAGCTAAGGTTTTCTTTGACACTATGTTTTGGATGTGGAAGCATGGAAAAAACAAGTAGGGGTGAAAAAAGGGGTAGATTTTTATGAAAAGGCTGCTAATATATGGTCTCTGCTATCTTCTTTGCCACATAATAGTTTTGAAGTTTCATATTATCTCTGCTTTCTTGTGTGGTGGATGATAGGAAATTGTTAAATTTAAGTGGTGAAAAATGGAAAAATCCTGTTGAAAACATTTTTCTTTAAAATTCATATATATACTTTGATCAACAAACTCCTATAGATAAGATACCTATTGGTTGCTTTAATAATTCTTATTTGTTTGCAGTATGTGAGCATGCATATTCATTATCTCAAAATTTGGATCCTAATAGTGAAGGCCGAGGTGTTTTACAATTCAAGACTGGTTTGATGTCTGTCATCAAGGTATAAATTTATAGTCTACTTTTATGTAAAATAAAAGTTGTGCTCGGGATACTTGACATGTGCATACTGGTATTTAGGCATGACAACTTGACCCGCATCCGTGGACATCCGTCCGAACCTGTCCCGATGTCATCGGGGAAAAACCGAGTTGACCGGTTTCGGGTTCAGGTTCGGGTTCGGTTTTTCCCCGCCTGTTGAATTCGGGGGTGGGGGCGGTTTTGGTAATGCTGATAACTGTCCCGCCCCCGTCCCCGCCATGCTATATTTAATTATTTACAAAAATACCTTTATATATGTGGAATACCTTGAGATAAAGGCTTAATTTTATTCAAGAATTAGGAGTATAACTAATTTTATTTTCCAGCAGTAAACATCTAATGTTGAATTTTTATTGTAATTACATACATTTGAGACTTAGCGCGATCAAATTTTATGCTATGGTTGTTGTTTAAAATTAATTTTTTAATAGCAATTTTTAAGTGTTCGGGAGCGGGGCGGGGAAAACCGACCCCCGTCGGGGGCGGAGGCGGGGTCAACTTTTTTAGCCCCATCGGTTTTCGGGGGTGGGGGTGGTTTTGAGGGGCGGGGGCGGGGGTGGTATAAGTGAAAACCGCCCTTGACCCACCCTGTTGCCATGCCTACTGGTATTTTGATTTGTCTGTGACTCTGTGGTGCTTGAAAGGCATGCTAGAATTTTGCTGCATGGTCTCTCAATGCAGCTCCCTTGGAAAGTTCATATCATTTGACTCCTTTTTTTTAATTTTAATTTTATTTTATTGCATGATTGGTCTTGAATTTGCTGTGTGAACTTTGCCTTATAGTCATTTTGATAATTAGTCCATGGGCCAATTGCTACAGTTTAATGCAATGCTAGCAGAGCTTTAGATTAACTTTCATCTTCATTCTTTCTTTGTTTTTTAATATTTCAAGCTAATATTGGCCACTATATATTTAGGGTAAAACCTCTACAGTAGTTATTGATATCTCACCAGTCATCATTTATGAAGAGATTAGTATGTGTATATGTGCCGAGTTCTGAGTTGCTTAGCAGAGCTCTATTCCTACGGTGGTGCTACTCCTCTGTAATGGTGACTGCAATGGAAATTGCAGGCGTTTTGATGCACAGGTCAATGGCAAATTCTAGTAGCTGGTCAGGGTGGCTCCGCCTTATTTATAGTTTAGGTGTGGTTGGGTCACAGCTTGGTGACGCGGCTCCTGTGCTCAGATCCAATTGCACCTAAGAATGTGGGGGAGCCTTGGCAGTAAGGCATTCTCGCAGGAGGTGGTAAATTGTTCTGGAATGCCTCTGAGATTCTTCAGATGGGCAATCCGAATTTGGGGCAAAGATGGACAATATGTCCCAGGTTGTGTGTAGGGCCTGGAACCGTGGTCGTGTTCAAAACTGTAATGTGATGCAATTAGTTTATGATAGGATTCAAGAACCAATTGTAAAGGGATAGAAAGTGAGGGAAACTGTTAGGGACCAAGATAGTCAATGTGTACACTAGAAGGAAAAGGGGAGTTAGTTAGGCAGTTAGTAATTGAAGAGAACTGAATTGTACTTTTTTTTTTTTTTTGATCAGCAAAAGTGTGTATATATATATATATATATATATATATATATATATATATATATATATATATATATGAAAAGAGGAAAGATACAAGGAAAGAGAAAACAAAACAGTCCAACCAAAACAAATCACACCTATGCCGTCCTAATACATGAAAATGACATGAATTAGAGAGCCATAGACGGGTTGGACTTCAAACCCCCAATCAAGACAGTAGGGGGTACAAGTTAAACCCTCCCCTGTATACAAAAAATATCCCTGGTATTAGAAGACCAATAGTGGAAAGGAATGTCAAGGCCCTTCTCCAGGTTTTTGGTCCACAACCAACAGAAGAACAGAGCATCATCCAAAAGCTTTTGGCAAGAACTGAATTGTACTTACTGATAGATATAAATAGAAGGAACCTCTTAATTTAGAGGGTATGCCTAAACACATTTGTGATAACTGATTTCTCAGTTGATAAAGGGGACCGTCCCTTGGTGGAGCTTGCTTTGAATCGTTCTCTCTTTTCTCTTGCTTATTCTTTTAGCTTTGACATAACAATGTGTCCGACCTGTGTGGAGAAATTGGAGGGTTCTCTTGAATTTGTCATGACATTGTTTCGAAAGATTGGATCATTACCAAATTGATGGAGAAGCAAAGGTTACAGTGGTATGAGGGTGAGAGGGAAGGGGAAAAGACAAAACCCAAGCCACATTCTTCTGTGACGAACGGGAAGAAAGTGGCAAATGAGGAGGAAGACCATTCAATGATGGAGGTATGCATAGTAGGCCAAAATAGTGCATTTACGGGTCTTTGAAGGTGATTTTCCAATTGTCTGGAATGCTTGTGCTAAAATATATTGAGGTACAAGGTATTCCTCTTACAAAAAAGTTACGATTGGCATTTGTGAGCATGGAAGGAGTCGTCGTTCATTGGTTTCGATTTTGACAGCCAAAAGAATTCAATTTCAAGTAGAGGCTTGCTCTACAGCTTTGATACGGAGGTTCGGTGGAAATTACAGTAGCAATGTTTTGAAAGATTAGCTATGATAAAACAGGAGGGACTCTGTTGGGGAGTATGTGCACACTTTTGAAACCTGCATTGCCCAAGCCAGGGGCTATACCGGAAGAGCAATTGTTGGGTACTTTCGTTGTGGGCTAAAACCAGAGTTAAGGTGACAAATTCAGGTGCATAACCTAAAGGAGATATTGTGAGTAATGGAGATAGCTTGTGCGATTGAGTGGGGGAGCTCTTGGAAGCTCAATTATGGAGTGGGTAGGAAAAGAGAGGTATATATTATTCTACACATTTTTTATTTTTGAGGTGATTCAATTGTTAAGATGAATTTGTTGCTCAGCAATTCCTCTCAATGGGGATCCAAGAACCCTTCTCTTGAACTGGGGTAAGGTGGCTGGCAACAATAATGTTTCACAATAAAATTCAAGCTCCAAGATTGGGAGGGTGTACAAAGCCTCATTCAGATCATAGTAAGGGTGCCAAACAGTTACCCTACGACCAGTACATGCATAGAATGGAAGAGGGTCAATGTTTTTGCTGTGGTGAGACATTTCTTCGAACCATTGGTGTCCTACCGAGAATCTGAGAGTTATGATCTTAGGGGAAGATGAACAAGAAGGTGAAGGAATAAATAATCATAGTGAATATTTTGGGTTCAGAGGATATTATTCCAGATGGAGGTGATTCTATTGAGTGTCAAAATTTTAAGCTTTCGTTTTGCTCAGCCAAGGGATTGAATCCACAGTAGTTCAGCTATTGTGTTGGTCAAGCACTTGCATTCAGCTTAAGTGCTGGATCTAGGAACTGATGATTGCTTCTTGTACCACTAGGAGATGAGAAGAGGCCCTAAGATTATACAAGATCATGTAGATATCCCGTTATAACTATACATGTGTTCTACTATAACTGACAACTGTCAGTTCTAGCAGAATGTAACAGAATTTGACATGCTTTCTTTAGAGAGATTATGACATTTTATGATCTACATTTCTTTTTTTTTCTCCCTTTATTTTTTTAAAGTATTAACTTTTTTTTTTTTTTTTTTTAGTTTCTTCACTTTAGTAACCTTCTTCCATCCTTTTAGGTCTGGTATAATTTGTTATATCTATGTTATTTGTTTATATTTTCAGCAAAAGCTGGCTAAAAGAGAAGCTGGAACCATAGATAGAAGTCAGGACATAGCTCGGTTACAAGAGTTCTACAAGAGTTATAGAGACAAGCATAATGTGGATAAATTACGTGAGGAAGAAATGAAGTTACGGGAATCTGGTGCTTTCAGCCGGGATCTTGGCGAGTATGTATTTTGACTGAAAAATGGAATAACACTCATTTGGATTATCCTGTGCTTCCTTCTGTTGGGGCACCACCTGCCTCAAAATAAGTTATAACATGTATCTGATTGTTTTTTTTTTTCTGTGCTCTTTCATTTTTTTGTGTTGATTGTTTGTGATGGATTTGCCCCACCTAATGGGATAAAGCTTGACTTTGTTATTTACAATAAAATTTAACAAGTTTGATAATTGATGTATCATACTTTTTGTGTTTGTACATTGAGTTAAGTCATTAGATTTTGTAGTTGAGTGATAATTTATTTTTTTTTAATTTTGGATTTTGTATAAAAAAATCTTCAAATTATTCCAAAACTGAAAATTTTCAATTCATCCAGAATCTCTTTCATAGGGACGAAAGTGAAGCATATGCATACATACCTGTAATATAAACATTTAAAACTTGTTAGAATGAAGCTGATTCTGTTTCAGAGTCCCAACAAAACTATCCAATTTAGAATATACTTGCTGTTAGGGGTGGGCATGGATTGGATTTTTGAATCCAATCCATATCTACTTAAATGGATTGGATCTTAAATCTATATCTATATTTTTCTAAAAACAATTTGGATTCAAGATCCAATCCATTTAAGTGGATATGGATCTGGTCATATCCAATTTATATCCACTTAAATGTTATAGGATTTTTTTATATAAATTTTAGTAATTAAACACTAAAAAGTAAAAACTTAGGCACCTATCCACTTGAATTTGATAAGAATTAGTTTAAATTAATGAATATCTTTATACTACTTTACTAGCCTGCACCATAAGCTCTTTTGGCCAACCTTGGCAAATCTGAAGCTGTTGGTTGCTTTAAATGTGAGATGTTAGTTAATCATTGATGCCTATGCCCTCCACTTTGCTTACTTTCATGTTTTTCCCTATAATAAGAAATTCAATTGAACAGTATTCAATACTCTCATCAAATGCTTAGGTCTAACAGCAACTCAATAAACTCTACCAAGAATTAATTTTCTGCGCCAAGTCTCTTTAGAATGGCATATGAACAGTTGGAGGCCAATAATTCAGTAAGACTTAATCATCTCATCTCTTCGCACGGTCGTCTGCTAGCTCCTTCTTCTTTCACTCCAGCTCCAGTTCCCGACTTGCTTCCGCTAGTTGGACAATCAGCTGCGGTATCTTCTCTTTAAGATTCCCTACAAGATATAAAATTCAAAGCAGAGGGAATAAAAAAAGAGACTTATTTCCTGCACCAGCATAAAACAGAACAGGCATAAAACAGAATAGCAATAATGTGCTATTCTTGTTCCATTGCATAGTTACATTGAAAAAAAAAAATTGCCTCTACCAAAACATTGATAATTATCAGCAAGCATAAAAAGGAAGAAAATAAAAAAGAATAACAGGGTCACAGCAAGTAATAACAAGACTTCTGTCCATTACTTTATTTCACAAGCCTTCACCACTGAAGGCATTGCAAGGCTTACGTACCATATTATATTTATGGTCAATGGCGATGCAAAAGTTCTCACATTCCTTAAACTAATAAATGCAAAAAATCAGAAACCCCATTAAGGAATTTCATTGAATAGGTTTGGAGCAGCAAAGCAAAAGCATATAGAAAAAAGTGCTGTTGAAAAAAACTCATTCCAAGAAATTGCAAAACACATGTGAATGATAGAAGATAGGAATGACAATTCTACCGATTGAGATGAGAGCTTGTTGAGAGAACTACACAGAGTGTGGGCAGAGAAAAGATGTGTGTCTTTTGGTGGTTTGTTGGTGGAGATGAAGCATTGGTTTGAAAAAATTAATGGATTTTGGATAGTTGGCGAGAAAAGAAAATGGCATGGGTTTCAGATTTGTCTCCATGCCAGATAGTTGCTGGAAAGTGGGAGTGTAGATGTCCAAATAAATGGATTTTAGATTTTCCACTTAAAATCTATATGAAAAAAAAAAATAGATTTCAGATTTATAAATGGATATAAATTATGGATGTGGTAAAATATCTGATCCATTAAAAATAATTAAAATAGATTAGGCCAGATCAGATATTGGATAACATTTGGATACTAGATTTTTTTGCACAGACCTACTCGCTGTGATGTCGTATTGCCACAATCTCAATTAGTAAGGTTCAGAGGTATATGCCATAACTTTTGCCCAAGAAGGGTAGTATTTTTTAATTGAGCCAATAGATTGTCCAACCCATTATAATCCTGTACTCTGTTAATTTGGGTGATAGGAGAGTTTCATTAGTGTGTTTTTTTGAAGGTTTACAAAGTCATCCCTAGGAAATTGACTTGGAAATGTGAGATTCCCGTGTTTGTTACAAGTTTTAAAAATATATTCCCGAGTATTATTGACTTCTTGAAAGTAATAGTGACTTTTCCCCAAACAAAATATTCAGCTCGATGTGTTTAGTGTGCGAGTTAACACAAGATTGTGACCAAGCAATAGTGCTTTGGTTATTTCAAAGTATTGTAGGAGTACAGAATTTAGAAGTTCACTGAGCAGAGATTGTACCCAGCCATCTTCAGTGGCACTCCTTGTTTTGAAGCCAAGGTTATCAATGGTGGAAGGCTAAAATTCCATATGTAAACATGGCATTGCGGCCTATGACGCAGTCATAGTGGGCATACTTTCAGAAATTGCCTAAGGCAAGGGGTTGAAAAATGCCATGTTATAGCGTTATGGTGGTGTTATAACTGTTATTAATTAACATTATTTGAAGCAGGAGCAACCAAAGCATTTACTCGACTATCCACACACTCGCGTTCAAAATAATTATCAACTGTTCCTCCTTTTTAATTTTTTCTTTCTTCCCTTTCAAAATTTCATTGGTTATCCAAAATAATTGCTCACTACATAGACTTTGTTCACGGACTTCTTTAATGATCTGCGATCTCTGTCATGGCTTTTAATTTATACATGCTACAAGATTTGTGTTGATTATGCTCATTCCTTTTCACATTAAGTGTTTTCTTCTGAATACAGGTTGGAGCGCAAGACTGTGAAGAGGAAAAGGGTTTTTGCTACCTTAAAGGTTTTGGGAACAGTACTTGAGCAGCTGAGTGAAGAAATTCCTGATGAGGTTGGGTTCTTACCTTCTGGGCACTCTTAATAACATAAAGCATTAATTGCACTTTTTGTGCCCAAAGTTTCACAATGTTGTGAATTTTTCCCCCATGTAGAAAAACCGCCACAATTAAGACATTGTGGCAGTTTTTCCTTTGAATCGCCACAAATAAGACTTTTTTGTCATTTTGTGATGATTTTTTTTTTCCATTAATTGTGGCGGTTTTTGTACGTGGGGGCAAAATTCGTGGAAAAAAGTTGGTGGGCAAAACTTGCAAAAAAAAAAAAAAGGTTCAGGGCAAAATAACGACATTGTGAAACTTTGGGGTCAAAAAGTGCAATAAGCCAAATATAGACTAACAGATTCTTGATTTGCTTATTGTTATAGATTATTTTCTTTGAGGGAGCATTTTTGTCTATTCTGCTAATGAGTTGGTTTGCGATTTTGAGAGGATTTTCCTTTTTCAATATTTCTTTTCTTGTTTCTTTGAAATATTTCACTTTTATAAATAAAAGTGAAAATAACAGTAAAATGTTTGAGACACATCTTTTAGGGGAACTTTTGATAACTTTGTAAAAGAGGTGGTGATTCGTTATAGACTTGTTATTTTCTTTACTTTGTATTAGAATTGATGATCATCCCCCACCCCTTCCCCTCCCTCTTAATTTTGTTATTTTTTTAATTTGTTTTCTTACCTTTCTTTCTTGCTGTTACTTGTTATTGGGAAAAACCCTCACTCTATGAGCTAGCTCTTGGGGTTGAGTTAGACCCAAAACATTCTAAGATGGTATCAAAGTCTATCCTAGATCCATTAAAAAGGGTCACCCACCATATTATCCATGTATCAAGTCAAAAAGTGCTGGGCTTGAGGGGGATTGTATTGAGAAAAATCCAAGTTTCACGTCAACTAGAGATAAGACTAAGATAGAGTGTGTAAGTGGGGGACAACCCTCACCATCTGAGCTAGCTCTTGCTGTATGACAGAAGATAGCTACTTAGAATATTTAGTGTTATCAAACTGGATTTCTGTTGGGGGTGGTGGGTTTATATGTGATTTTAGCTGGTGGTGTTGAACTGTGTCTGATGAAACCATTCTCTATCCAATATATTTTCCTGTTGAAAATATTCTTGCACTAATGAATATCTTTTTATTGCATTATTATAAATATAAGCACATGTCAATATACAACATAACAGTAGTGATGAGTTTTCTATTATTGCATGGGTAAAGGATTTTGAAATGGAGACAAAGTTGCTTTATGAAGGAAGGCAATGTTTGTGGTGTTGGTATATTTTTTTGCACATTATTTTCAGTGTATTTTTTTAGCAGAGTGCTAAAATTTATTGGGTTTAGCATTTCTGATATAGTTCTGTTTGAGTTTTTTCTCGTGTTTTTTTTTTGCTGGGTGTAATTAGCTTCATAAGGTATGTAGTATTTTTATGTTAAATGATTGTGCATGTGAGTTGAAGCTTTCAAGCATGTTTTATGTTATTACTTTGACATTACTTGTGCAATCAGAAGCAAATAATTTCTGAACTTCAGCGTATATTTGTCTGTTTTTTTGTTACAGCTGAAGCGAGTCATGGACTCAGATTCTGCATTGACAGAGGATCTGGTTGCGTACAACATCATCCCCTTAGATGCTTCCTCTTCAACAAATGCTATTGTTTATTTTCCTGAGGTTTGTGTTAGTTTTTTCAAGATCCCAAGTTTTTGCATATTCATGTCTACTGATTACCTGAAAAAAATGATTGTTAGGTGCAAGCAGCAGTTTCAGCTTTGAAGTATTTCAATGGCTTGCCGGAGTTACCTAGGGGCTATTTCCTTCAACCTACAAGGAATGCTAGCATGTTTGATTTTTTGCATTGTACTTTTGGATTTCAGGTCTGTATACAAGGTTTTTCCGTGTGGTGTCATGTCAAGATTGGTGTGATTCTTTCAATTGTACAGAATCTTTTTGGATTCTCAAACAAAGTTTTCCTTATCTCTGCTATGTAGTGAAACTATATTGTCATATTTATGAGAATATGCTAGTTATGGTGGGTTTAGTCTTAGTATTGACTTAGCATTTGTACATATAACACTTCTACTGCACTTTTTTTTTTCTTTTTTCTCTGTATCTGTGCTATGTAGTGAAACTAAATTGTCATATTTATTAGAATATGCTAGTTATGGTGGGTTAATCTTAGTATTGACTTAGCATTTGTGTATATGACACTTGTTCTGGACTTTTATAGTCCTTTTGCAGACCATACATTTAGGCCCTGCTTGGTAGAGAGGATAGAAATAGGGTTGATGGAAATAAAAAGGATGAGCGGAAATAGGTGAGAAATAAAGTTGGGATTAAAAGAGTTTGGTTGAAGAGAAATAGAGAAGAGAGATAGAGATGAGTGGAAATAGGTGAGTAGTACAGTAAGTTCCGTCATTTTTAAAATTATTTTCACCTTATTTCTCCTCCAAACACACCAAATTATTTTTCAACCACCCTTCCCCCTTAATCTCTCACCTACCAGACAAGGGTTAGGGAAGCTAACAAATAAGTTATTGCATCCCATTTTTCATTTTTTCTATATTGTTTCAATGACAAGCGATTAATTTGCAAGTTTGTTTCCTATATTAATTTGTTTTTGTGATTACTGACTACGGGGTGTTTGGATGTCCACATCGCTTGTCTCAATTCTCAGGGTGCAACTTATATATCTGTTGGGCAACTTCACTTAATTTCAATTGATTTTAAGCTGAAATATAACATGGTATCAAAGCCTGTGCCCATCTTGGATCTAGCCTATTCTAGTAGGCTTGCCTGTTCTGGCAGGCATTTCTGGAGAGGGAGTGTTAGGAAGTCCCACATTGCCTGCCTCAATTATCGGGGTGCAACTTTTCCCCCACATGAGAGGATCCTTTTTCCCTAGAATGGATAGTAGATATTGCTAGATTGGCACCTCACCCATTTTGATACCATACTTGCTCTAAATTTAAATTTATTGGTGCCACTGTTTTGTGGATGAAAGCTGTTTCATGCATTGATATTCTTGCCGAGTCTTTTTTATTTTGTTGCTTATATTGATAACTTGTTGCATCCAGAAAGACAATGTAGCTAATCAGCATGAACACATAGTTCACCTGCTTGCAAATGAGCAATCTCGACTTAGAATTCCAGAAGAAGCTGAACCTGTAAGTCTTTGATTTTTTTTTTTTTTTTTAAATTTGTGGATCGTTTGTTTTATAATTTTATTGCATTGAAAAATGTGGGCTATGGGCTGGGAAGTTTTGTAACCTAATGGTGTATAGTAACATGATTAGTTTCTTGTTGAGTGCTTTATTTGCATATTATATCATGTACTGAGTGAAATGAGGGAAGTAGATATTCTGAACTCTGAAAAAATTGGACTGCGGGGAAGTTTAGTTGTGCTCAAGGCTGAAGCAAAATTTTCACTTATTGAATAATGATCGAGAGTGGATGTGTGCAATGGGGAGAATTATGCTAAAAAAATTCTTTTTGACATTCCAATGGTGCTCAGCTCATTGATGTATTAAAGGGCATCATTGTTTTGTTCATGTGTGTGTGCGAGTATGATTTAATTGAGTTTTCCAGTTCTCAAAAAAAGTCTCATCAGATAACAAAGGGTGAAGTATCCCATTGATCAGCTCATAACAAAATTATGATGTACAGCATTCACTATGACCCTGTAACACTGCAATCTGAAGAAAATTATGCCATCCTCTATTTCCAATGCGGAAGCCTCTAAAGTGTATAAAGAGTGACTGCTTTAAAATTGGAAGATATTCCCTCCAGACTGAAATATAAGCAAAAATAAAAGCTAACTCACCCATTGAGAAAATTCCTTAACATCATTTAATGCTGATAGTCTCAGTAAAAAAGTTAATTCATTACCTAAAGTGCCCTTGGCATTAATTGCATAGGACAAAAAAAGAGAAGATTGGTTGAAATTAAAGGGTGTTTTGGAGATACTATCATTAAATAGGAGAGTTAGTTAAAATTTGCTTATATTTTAGTCCAACACATTGATTTTTTGTTGCTTATACTTCAGTACGGAGGAAGTACTTCTAAGCTCATTCTATTAAGAAAGTTGTCTGTATAGAAATGTTTGAATAAATGGGCACTTGTGTTCAATTAATCCTATCTGCACTGAATTCTGTGTATATATTGCTGAGTTCTGCTTACAAAATGAAAGACTTGAACGTTAGACTTCCAAATGGTTCCACAAAGGGAAAATTTTCAGCTTAAATAAATTGATAACGAAATTTGTAAAATGACTCACAATTACGCACCATAAGGATTAACAGTTTTGCTTGATATTCTTTCCTATATCTTACAGATTTGTCACCCAGATGTTGACATTCATTTTTTTATGTAATTATTTTCCAGAAATTGGATGAAGCTGCCGTGCAGGAAATATTCCTCAAGTCCCTTCAGAATTACATAAAGTGGTGTGACTATTTAGGCATTCAGCCTGTTTGGAGCAGGTACTATCCCTGTTTTGTTTGAAAAATTATTGAAATTTACTGGTATATGGTTGCTAAGACTGAATGGGAGTATAATGGTTCTTGTGCAGTTTGGAGGCTGTCAGTAAAGAGAAGAAATTACTATATGTGTCTTTGTACTTCCTAATATGGGGTGAAGCCTCAAATATCAGATTTCTACCAGAATGCTTGTGCTACATATACCATCATGTAAGTTAATTGAACAAGTCTGAGTCACAGTTCTTATTGATTTTTGTTTTTTAAAATTTTGCTTGGTTTATTGATATTGGTTGCAGTAACTTCACCATCTTATAGGATTTTTCTTCTTTTTTATTAACCTAAAATCTTGAGTTACAGTTTCAGTGGTAAAGAAGATATCAAGAGTGCCTTGATAGTGACAAAATTTTCAATGTTGTCCAATATCGCTTCTTTTTCCATAGTGTTACGAATGATTTATTTATTTTTAAATATAAGTGCACTTTTTTGGAACTGCCATAATTTTTCATTGTTATATAGTTCGATGTGAACGACATTTTTTCTGTAAATGAAAATGAATTTTGTTCTAATAGGCTGTCCCAGATACAAAGTGAACTGCAAATAACTTCACCTTCATAATTACATTACCTGCTATAGGATATATACTCCTAATACATAACTTAGACTGGTTATTTTCTATGCATAATTGCCATCATGCAGTTTCAATTACTGAATTGCTTCCTAATATATTTGCTATCAGATATATACTCTTAAACCGTAATACATAACTGCCAGCAGTTATTTTCTACAAATAACTGTTATTTTACAGTTTCTAAATTCTAATACATAACTCCTCTCTAATAGATTTGTTATTACAGATCCAGTTATTTTCTATCACATATACTCCTAATAATTAACGATGTGTCTTTCTCCAATCCATTAATAAACTAACTTGGATCTTAGTTCCATCAGTGTACGGTTGGGACTTTTTTGAAACCTAAATGCTATCAGATTCTGTTGAAATTTTAGGGTTTAGGTTAGAAAGGATAGAAAAGAATCTCCAAATAATATCATGTCAAGTGCTGTTTATTTCTGGTTTTTTAGAAAAAGTGCTTTTAGTTAAAAGAGATGGTCAGTTAAATGTATGTGTTCCTGAAAAAAGTATAAACCTATAAAAGAAAAACTGTTTTATTGCTTCAACAGATACTAAATATAGTAGCTTTCGAAAAAGAGTTCTTAAAAAAAGCTCTATCACATATTCACCTTTTTTTTAGTTCTATCAGAGGGGCCAAAATTAATTATGTGCATCATGAGGTGATATAAAATACTAACTCAATAGTCCTGTACTCCTATCTGATGTTTTAAAAAAATGATCCGCAACTGCAATTTGGACTGCAACATCAAGGTTTTTGGAGTCTCTGCAACTTCATTGTGACTGCAATTGTGGTTACATTTGTCCGCAATTTTCTGCAATATAAAGGATTGCGACAAAGCTGAGTGCATGTTTGATTTGCAGTTGTAAATGTTGCGTGGAGCATTCCAATGCAAATCCAACAGATAAAAGCAAAATGAACGCAAAAGCAAGGGTCATGATCTGTTGGAAAAATTACTTTTGCCTCAAACTTAATTTGTTATTCCCAAACATGCTCTTAGATGTAGACTGCTAACTCAATAATCATTATCAAGGGAATACATAAAATGATACATATATCTGATGAATTTGTTGAGGTTTCTGACAAAATTTTCTCTTAAGTAACAAACCATCCTAATATAAGGTGTCATTCTCTAACATCTTTTGTATGTATTTTAACAGATGCATATATATTCACCTACATATTCGGTACTGAATATGTTACTCACCAATCTTTTTCTTGTTATTTGTATACTGCAATACTTTTTTTTTTCCTTTCCTTTTCATGCCTGAATTTTTAATTTGTCTTGCTTTTCTATCTTCGCCTTCAACGCTGTTTATTATTTTTGTGTCATGATTATGATATGCAGATGGCTAGAGAGATGGATGAGATTTTAAGGCAGCAGATTGCACAGCCAGCTAAAAGTTGCACTTATGATTCTATGGATGGTGTCTCATTTCTTGATAATGTTATCTTTCCTCTCTATGATATCGTTTCTGCAGTAAGTTTCACAAATGTTTTATGAATATTTATTTTAAAGGTGAAATAAGCTCATACATCAAAATTAGATGATAATCCCAATCTTAGATTGTGGATTGTGTTCAATAGATACACAAGAGCATGTTAACTTTTTAAGCAAATTTGTCTAACCACTTCAAGAAGTGTATATACAATGGAAATAAAATGCCAAGTCTTGGAGTGTGTTTGGAATGCATGTTCCCTGTTTTACTTTTCAATATATGAGAAAATAGGCTTGAAAATGTGTTTGATAGTGCCGAGATAGAGTGTGGGGTGCAATCCTCACCTTACAAGTTGGTTTTGTAGGGTTGAGTTCCACCCAAACCCACATTCTAACAAAAATATTACTCAGGAAATTTTTTTGAAAATACATGCTTTTTTTTTTTAATTATGATAATTTTTTTTTTTTGAAAACCTTGGTAAAACAAATCAGTATGTTTTTTATTCTTTTGCTCTTAAACCATCCCCCACTGCCTGCGGGAAAAAGAAAATCTACCCCATTTTGTTTTGTTTTAAGCTTTTGGTTTTGGAGGATCAGTCTTTTCCTAATGTACTTTAATAAATCCTTGTGTTATGTAGTGGATCTTTCAAGATTTTTTTTTTTATCAGCAAACATAAATAATATATATAGATAAAGATAAAGCTGCAGTACAAGAAGTACTGCAAAGCATACACCCTAGTGAGAACACAAGTTTTTTTTTTTGATCAGCAAAGATAAAATATATATATATATATATGAAGTAAAATGTGATAGTACAAGTGGTTCCAAAAAGAAACTCCTATTTCCAAAGACAAACCTGTGGCACCATAATTCATAGGATCATGAATTAAAGGACCACAGGTCTGGATGGATTGTATGTATCCCACAAAATAGTGTAATCTAAAGAGTATCCCCTCCCCTAGTTACAAAAGCCTCCCTCATACTGCTAGACCAGAATTGAAAGGATTTGTCAAATCCTTTCTC
>PYAF01000353.1:430522-450606 GCA_007407185.1 Glycine tomentella
AAAAAAAGAAGATAAAAAAAAAAGGTGAAAAAAGAAAGAAAAAAATCAAGATGAAAATAACTAAAAAGGAACCTTATGTAACATATAGAGAATAACATATTTAATTCTTCACCAAACTTATAACTTTTTTCTATTTCGTCCTAAGATACATTTTCTGTCAATTTATATCACATTCTATTAAATCTTGTTTAAATAACTTTTTCATTGGAGTTTTGTTCTATATCTATCTCTTTTTATATCAAATTTTTGATAAAAAAACTTTTGTTCTTAAGAGAATATTCATGAAGTATCTTATTATGAACCTAAACCATCTTAATTTATATTCTCTCATCTTTTTTCCAACATAATATTGTTAATTTTTATCAATATTTTTATTTTTTATCTTATTCATATTGTATAATCACATCCACGAACTAACATAAAAAGATAAAAAAGAAAGATTTCAGCAAGAAAAAGGAATGCTTAGTTAATTAATTTGACTTAAGTAACATTACATATACACTAACACGCCCATTAATTTGGCTTAAGTAAGAAAAAAGAATGCCGTTGGAGTTTTAAACTTTGAAATTTGAAGGAGCAGATGAAATGGCAGAAGCGTTAATTGGGGCGAAAAAGCTGTGTATTTTGGTTGCACCAAAACCAAAGTCCAAAAAGAAACAATCGGACCCACTTTATGACTTCGTAACTCTACAACAATAGTCACTAAAAAGCATCATTTCCATTGTGGTTGTGGAGCTTCTCTGTCCTCAATAGCAGTTGTCTTCTTCTGTCTTTGCGAACACTCACACTGTCACTTCATCTCTTCTTGGCTACTTCTCTCTAGCTCTCATTCTCAACAACGCGCTTTGCATGCAAGGTTTTGAGTCTCTGCTGTGCACATTTTGGTGAAGGAAGTTAGATCTGTGGGAGAATGTCGTCGAGGGCGGGGCCGTCGTCGGAGGCGCAGGGAGCGGCGCATAGGCGGATAACGCGGACGCAAACCGCCGGGAACCTGGGAGAGGCGATATTTGACAGTGAGGTGGTGCCGTCGTCTCTCGTCGAGATTGCACCCATTCTTCGCGTTGCTAATGAGGTTGAGAAGACTCATCCTAGAGTTGCTTATCTCTGTAAGTTCATTTCATTTTGTTTTATTCTGCCTGCGCATGCATTTTCTCATCCATCCTTTGCTTTTCGCTTTGCTATGTTCAAACCTCTCTCTCTCTCTCTGACTGTCAGTGTGTACACCTGAGATGAGGTGCTTGCTTTTCAGTGTTTATTTGTGGCTGGTTCTGATTTTATATGTTGATTGGAATTACAATGAGAATTATTCGCCGTCTGTCATAATGCGAGCAGTATCCGTAGTGTCCACGTGTTCATATGCATCGAGAGTGTTTAGAAGAGCTTATCTGGACTTATCAGAATAGCTTGCAACTTCCATAAGCCTTTTTTAGCTTATTTCAGCAAGCTTCTTAATGTTGCTCATTAAAATGGTACTATCTTTTTAGCTTATTTCAGCAAGTTTAATGGTCGAATTTGTGCCACAAGTCCTTCATCATTGAATTTATGGCTAGCGCACTTGTTTCCTGAACTTTCCCTCATCAAATATTTTTTGGTGCTTGAATGCATTTTTTTTTATGGAGCGTGTTGTTTTGCTCTTGTAGGCCGGTTTTATGCGTTCGAGAAAGCTCATAGACTGGATCCTACTTCAAGTGGTCGTGGTGTTCGGCAATTCAAAACTGCCCTTCTTCAACGTTTGGAAAGAGTAAGCATTCACGTGTTTTGTTTTATCTGTACTAGATACAGTTCTAATGTTTCTTTTCCAACAAGCTTTTGTGGTATTGCTATTTCCTCAACATTAATAAGCTACTGCATATTTTATTGCTCAATGCCTCATGTCATGTAGATGTTTTAGTCTTACACTAATATTTGGCTTTGGAGGAACGGAACTTTATAAATCAATGTGTTCAGATCCAGTTGTTGTGTCTTTCCTCGATTCGAAGGAGTTGTGAATCCAACAACATTTAGGGGCGGTTTGGTTTCAGAAAGTATTGTCTGTTTTCACTTTTAATTACAAAATGTCTTGCTTTCATTTTGTTTTCAATAGTTTGTCTGGGAAACCGTGTAAGCAGGGTGACAATTTTGTAATTGAAGGTGAAAATTAAAAATACAAAAACAAAAAATAATTTCTCAATTTCATTTTTTGCTTCCATCAATAATTACAAAAATATGCCATCTTGTTTTCTATTTTCAAATGTTTGCATCAGAAATGGTAAAAAGTAAAAACAACAAAACAGAAAATAGGAAACAAGGAAACAAAGTGTCACTTTTGCAAATATTGGTTAAAACAGGAAATGAAAACAAAAACATTTTCTAAAACCAAACAGACCATTAGTATTGAAACAAAAAATGAATCAAACTCTTCATTATTATCCGAGTAGTAATTACCTTAGGGCATATGAGACATGTCTACAGCCATCAGCAGAAAATTTATAATTGGGTCCCTGCTTATGATGTAGTGTATTCTTACATATTCGAGCTCCTAAGCTTTGAGCACCATACATTGTAGGCCTAACACGTAACGCTTTCTGTCCTAGGACTTGGTTAATGATAATACGAAATTGAATTAAGAATGTCAGACTCTTGAGCATCTTATTTGCGGACCTTTTTCCTGTTATGTAGAATGAACGTGAATGATTGCCCCTAACTAGCTTAGAGATGGCAATGGCCTCATTTCAAGTTAATTGTATATATCTTTTATCCATTTGTTCCATTTTTAGGAAAACGATCCAACATTGAAAGGAAGAGTAAAGAAAAGTGATGCTCGTGAGATGCAGAGTTTTTATCAGCATTACTACAAAAAATATATCCAAGCTTTACAAAATGCTGCTGATAAAGCTGATCGGTATGTTATCTACATAATTTGCAGCATGATATGTGCGTGCCTATTGTGTGACTAGCAGTGAGTCTGTCTTATTACTTTCAGTGCACAGCTTACCAAGGCATATCAGACTGCCAATGTTCTTTTTGAGGTTTTGAAGGCTGTTAACATGACACAATCTATGGAAGTGGATCGTGAGGTTATTTTTTTGTCTCTCCTAAGATGTTATCTTGCTATCGGTGTCCTTTTTCTATGTGAACCTCTATCGATATTTAAATAAGATGATTATAATTGAATTTTCTTTATATCTTTTATTCACCTGTCTTTACAGTTACAATTGATGATTGATTTCCCATTGGCATTGTAACAGATTTTGGAGACTCAAGATAAAGTTGCTGAGAAAACAGAGATCTTAGTTCCTTACAATATTCTTCCTCTTGATCCTGATAGTGCAAATCAGGCAATAATGAGATTTCCTGAGGTATGATCTCTAGGCTCTATATGTACTCTGGTCATACTTCTATAGTTTGAATTAAAATACTTGTCCATCACTCTTCTTAGATCCAAGCTGCTGTATATGCTCTTCGTAACACAAGGGGTCTAGCCTGGCCTAAGGACTACAAGAAAAAAAAAGATGAAGACATTCTGGATTGGCTTGGGGCATTGTTTGGATTTCAGGTAAATTAGAATCTGGAACTGTTAACTTATTAATGCATTTGAGTATTGGATTAAGTATTAACTAACTTATTTATATATTTTAGTCTTGTATTAAATATTAATTTATTTGAACAGCATATGACTTATTTGTTACTGACACATGAAATTCGATTTGTTTGCCACTTCTTGTTCAAAATACAGAAGCACAATGTAGCAAATCAGAGAGAGCATTTGATCTTATTGCTTGCAAATGTGCACATAAGACAATTTCCCAAGCCTGATCAACAGCCAAAGGTCAGGGTTTATTTGGATAATTGATATAGTCCCCCCGCCCCCATATGGACCATTTTGTTAATTCCCCTATTTTTATTTTTTTTGTTTTACTTTCAATTTTTTAGTTATCATGTAGCTTATCTCAATTGAATTATATAGTTGAATGCTACTTTATACTTTCTTTGTGAGTATACTTTCTTTTTTCTTTTTTAAGGGGCGGGGGGAGGAAGGAATTTAACACTTGATTATTTCAATTCTAGTAAGAATAACATCGGGTTTTTTTCTTCTTGGCTCCTGCTATGAACAGTTCCATTTTCCATGTTTCATTTCATTTTTTTTAGTTGCACAGCATATGCATGTTGCTCCTGTTAGTATATATTTTTATCTGCTATTCATAACAACAAATCTTCATCTTTTCATTATGATCATTCAGAAAAATATTCATACATTGATTTGTGCTGAATCTGCTTGTGACTTGTACACATTTTTTGCTTAGTTGGACGAGCGTGCACTGACAGAAGTGATGAAGAAACTTTTTAAGAATTACAAAAAGTGGTGCAAGTATTTAGGCCGGAAGAGTAGCCTTTGGTGAGAGTTTCTGTTCTCATAATGTCAAAAGATATTGTAACTGCTTTCTGTTAACTTGGACCTCTTTGCTTAGTTACATTTGGGGACAAGAAACATTTCAAACTTGTTATTATGTTGTAGTTGTATAGTTTATTCTATAGTTTTGAATCTGGATTCTTATTTGCAGCTTGTGTTAATTTTAACAGTTTTAATTAGCTTTCCCAAGTAGTATATGCATATTTCAGTTCTAATGTAACATATCTCGTGGAAAATGGATGTATATTGCAGGTTGCCAACCATACAGCAAGAAGTGCAGCAGCGTAAATTACTCTATATGTGTTTGTATCTTCTAATATGGGGTGAAGCTGCCAACCTAAGATTCATGCCAGAATGCCTTTGCTATATCTATCACCATGTGAGCTTTATGACTTAACCCAATCTACAATGACGTTTATTTACTATTTCTGGCTGTATTTATAATTTTTGTAACCATGTTCTAATTTTTGTAGATGTTTTGATATATTTGGGTAAGAAGTTGAAAATGGAGTTGCTATTGGGTATGCAAATCCATTGCCAAATAAAAATTCACTAACAAATTTGTGTGTGTTTATGTGGCTGCCCTTGCTTGTTTCTGTGCAGATTCTGCCTTTTAATCTACCTTGGAAAGTAGTTTCAAATGGTTTTCCACTTTTCCTTAACTTTTTCAATCATGTAATCCCTGTTATCACCCTTTCTATACCTCTTTGCTTGTTCAATTTATCTCTCTCAACTTGGATGCCATGAGGCGGACCTTGGAAAGTTCAATCTTCTTGTTCCCTTTTATTCCAAATATTATAACAGGATTAACCCCTGGTTTTGAACTTTGGCACATTATCAGTTTTACCTATTATTGGGTAACTGTCATGTCAAATATTTTCCCTCTCTAGTTAGAAAAGTTTGAATTGCAGATGTCTATATCTGTCAATTTATCAAATTCCAAGCACTTTTCAACTTAGAAAGTAGATTTGTGCTTTTAACTTAGAAAAGAGAAAGTAGAAAAGAGCTTGTGTTTCTTGGTGTTCTAAACAAACTAACCAAGTTGAGATTAAGAAACAAGACGAATTCCCCATCCTGCTTAGCCATTTGGCACTATAATATTAATGTAAATAAACTTAGTCTTAAAACATTCAAAGTTTGTCATAGTTTTGTCATCATTTTATTTCCTAGTGGTTTCATATTTCTAGCATGCACCCTTTCACAAGAAGAGCCTTTTACGTGTGAGGCTTGGACAATGTACAAACCTCCAAATCATGATGAATGTTTACATCACCGACAATTACATTTTTATCTCTATGGTTTTGGCATTGCTCACATAGTTGGAATTAAATGATTTTTTTCAAAGGAAACCTGTATTTTTGGTGATATTGACATGCTTTGGGATCATTTTATGGTGCTCCTTGTAGATGGCCTTTGAGTTGTACGGTATGCTTGCTGGTAATGTTAGTCCAATGACAGGAGAGAATGTCAAGCCAGCCTATGGAGGTGAAGACGAGGCTTTCTTAAGGAAAGTTGTAACTCCTATATATGATGTCATTGCAAAGGTGCTTTCTGCCATTGATTATTTTCTTATTTTCATTCTTTTATGTTTGCCAGTATACTTAACTGGTTATTCATATTATCGAGTATTTCCCATAAAAATTGACAATCGCACTCTCTGCTCAATAGGAAGCTGCACGGAGCAAAAAGGGTAGGTCAAAGCATTCACAATGGAGGAACTATGATGATTTAAATGAATATTTCTGGTATAATTAAATGATTCTCCTTTTGTGTTTTGTCTTTTCTGGTTTATTATTTATACCTGTCCAGGTATTAATTTTAATGACAACTATAGGTCAGCTGATTGTTTTCAGCTTGGTTGGCCGATGCGTGCTGATGCTGATTTCTTTTGCCTGCCAGTTGAGCAGCTAAGTTTTGACAAATCTAACGTAAGCATTGTTAATGTTCTCAATTTCTGACTATATTTACTATTATAAACATTTATTTTCTCTCTATATGGTAAGTTTTATGAAGGTTTAATCATTTGATCCTATAGCTGCACCAACTTTTTGTTTTAGTCCCTACATGAGGATTTTTGTTTTGGTTTTAAGTCCCTGTTGTTAGTTTTCTTGTGGTAAACTGTTACTAAGTGGAGTCGTAAAGACAAACATAAAATAATTGTTTCGTATATAGGCACTAAAACATAGAGTTTTTAGGTATAGGGACTAAAACAAAAGGTTTTTGTAGGTATAAGAACCAAATGATTAATTAAATTGTTTATAAAATTTAGTTCTCAGAAGGGAAAAAGTTGTTTTCAAAATTGACAAGAGGATTACAATAATTGAAAATTGATCTGTATGTTAACATGCGTTATATATTTGGTTGATTATCGGTTATGATTTGCATTTTTTTTATCTAAAAAAATTATGACATGCAATAACTCTGCTTGGATTTTTGTCTGAAAATGCAAAGAAAGTATTCTGTGTTTGATTATGATACTGATGTAATTAAAATGTTAAACAAGTGCTTTTTAAAATTCTCATTATCTTATACAGAGTATATTTGAATAGCTACTGCTGAAAGCCTGAAACTTGTACCTGCCACTGGATTTTAAGCCTTTCTATAAACTTTAATCTACAGGATAACAAACCAGCTAACAGGGACAAATGGGTTGGAAAAGTCAACTTTGTTGAGATAAGGTCATTTTGGCATATTTTCAGAAGTTTTGATCGCATGTGGGGTTTTTTCATTCTGTGCTTACAGGTAATAATTTGTTTGTTGCATGATAAGATTCATGTGAGTGATTTTTCCCTTTAATATCTTGCATGATAAGATCCATTTCTGAAAGAGCTAATTTATTTTAGGCTATGATTATTGTTGCATGGAATGGATCTGGCAATCCAAGTGCAATCTTTAATGTGGATGTTTTCAAGAAGGTGCTTAGCGTGTTTATAACAGCAGCTATGTTGAAGCTTGGACAAGGTAGGTAATAGCAAATGTTACCCGTACATTTATTGCTGCCGTACTCAATAGCCAGTTTTATCTTGCTGTATTTAGTAGATTGTTACTGTATAAAATTGTAGCCTACATTGCTAATCTGGAGCCATTTGTTCTTCTATTTTAACGCTAGTCTGTTTAACATGTAATTGCTCAACTGACAAACATCAAAGAAAGATTTATTTAGTGAAAATTTTTCATTTTTACTTTACTATTTAATAGATCATTTTAAACAGTTTCAAGGTGGTACTCTGTAGGCAAAGTGAACAGAGGGCCAAAAAAGAAGAATAAAAAAATGCTAGTAGAATTTTATAGTGGAGAAAATAGACCGGATGGCCTTGATTTTAGTAGTCTTGGATGTAGACTATCCTACAGTCGTATATTTCTGATAAAAAAAGTGTACATTAATAGAAAGGAAAAAGGTCATAGCTAGAGTTTATTTAGACAGAATTTTTGTCCTTGATTTGTATTTTATGCTAATGGTTATGAGTAATTCTTGCATGTGCACAGTGCCTAATGGTGCAACTGATAAAAATCTCAAGATAAAGAACACAATCAGTGCTGAAATTATTTTATTGTTATTTTGAGCTTTTGATTAGTTGTTCCAGTAGGCAAGCACTGTTCATGCAATAATTGCCCCATGGTTACTGGAGAGATTATCTTGTTGATTGTGACATGCTCTGTCTAAAAGTGATACAACACCAAGTGATTAATTAATAAAATATAATTCTGAATCACACACTATATCAATACAATTGTTCTCTTACAGAGAATATTCTTTGTCCACAAACTGCAAATAACAACACTCTTCTTTTCCCGCTACACCCTACTACACACAATAATATATTGCACATATTTTGATAATACATAATTACTTCCCACTTTTCTGCCCAAAACTACTCCTAACTCACGGTTTTCATCCGTTTTTTTTTCCTGGAAAAAATCCTGGCATTATGAAAGTGCAGGTTGCTTATGTTAATGTTTTTTATTTTATGTTTACATGGGCAGCTATTCTGGATGTGATCCTCAGTTGGAAAGCACAATGGAGTATGTCAATGCATGTTAAGTTGAGATACATTCTAAAAGTTGTCTCAGCTGCAGCATGGGTGATTGTTCTATCAGTTAGTTATGCTTATACTTGGGAAAATCCTCCTAGATTTGCTCAAACCATTCAAAGTTGGTTTGGAAGCAATTCAAGTTCACCTTCATTCTTTATTATGGCTGTTGTTGTATACCTATCACCAAATATGCTAGCTGCCATATTGTTTATGTTCCCACTCATTCGCCGCTTTCTTGAGAGGTCGAACTATAGGATTGTGATGCTAATGATGTGGTGGTCACAGGTAGGTGATATGAAAACCCTGTTTTCTATGTACATTTTTCGGCTGGTACACGTACAACAGTTGTTTTATGGCCATTGCAACCGAGATATATTGAATTTAACTTGGTGGTTTGATGCTTTATAATTGGCAGCCTCGACTATACATTGGTAGGGGGATGCATGAGAGCACATTTTCTCTTTTTAAGTAAGAATCTAAAGTTTTAAAAGTTACTCTTTATTGTGAAGTGTTACTTTCCTGGGAATCTGATCTTAATGTATCATTATTTATAATTACAGGTACACAATGTTTTGGGTTCTCCTTATAATTACAAAGTTAGCTTTCAGTTACTATATAGAGGTGATTTTTTTTGTTTTGTTATTCATGACTTTTGGTCTTAATCCTCCATGTGTCTGTTACAGTTAAATTGCTAATTGAGGTTTTAAATCAAGGTTTTGGTCACGTTGCTGTTGTTACAAACAGATGTGGCCTTATGTGGTCATTGTCGACTGCATGCAGTTTGATGCAGCTATGATAGCCATCGTCACTGAGACGTTGCGGCTGCATCAAGTGATGTGGTCCACATTTTAAATTCTTGCCTCTAATGGGACTACACAAGCTGCCCTTGTTTCTGTAAAGTAATACATTAATTTTACATATTTTAACTGTCTTTTTCTTGCATTATCTATTACTCTAAAATAAAACCTTTGGTGGGACCTATGCAAGCTATACCACAAAAAGTCATCTCTCTTTTTTTTTTTTCTTTTCTTTTCAGAATCTATTAATTTTACTTGTTTTAATGATCTGTATCTTTCATTCTTATAGATAAAACCTCTGGTGGAACCTACAAAAGCTATTATGAGTGTAAAAATCTCAACTTTTCAGTGGCATGAGTTCTTTCCCCGTGGTAGTAAGCTTGGACACTTTGGTTTTTTTGTATTATTTCATTTTTCCACAAATGAAGTTATAAGTTTTGTGCTTTGCAGCTAGAAAAAATCTTGGTGTTGTAGTTGCACTATGGGCTCCAATTATTCTGGTATGTGTTTACAATGTACCTGATTCGGTTACTCTTTCAAAATTCAATATATGCTACATAATGATTTAACTTCTCTTTTCCTTTTCAGGTATACTTCATGGATACCCAGATTTGGTATGCCATATTCTCTACTTTATTTGGTGGTATTTATGGGGCATTCCGTCGCCTTGGAGAGGTCAGTAGATTGCCGACTCCTAGATCTCGTTCTGTTTGGTTTAGTTTGGATCTTTGTTTTTGTTGCTTATTTATTGTTTGCATGCTTAATCATATTGTAAAGTCAAGGGAGTTGAGAAGAAAGGTCTCATTTTTTGAAGAAGAGTACAATAAGAAACTAAGCCACTTTCAATGTTCCCTCATTCCCTGCTCAACTTATATCCAGTTTTCTTGTTCTAATCTTGGAATCATTTTGTTGTTTACTGATGGTTAGATAAGAACACTGGGAATGCTTAGATCTCGTTTTGAATCAATGCCTGGTGCCTTCAATGCCTGTTTGATCCCAGAGGAAAAGAGTGAGCCAAGGAAAAAAGGATTGAAAGCCACTTTATCTCGCAGATTTGATCAGGTTAGTTATTTCACTTTATTGAGCTTGTGATGAAGATTAGAACATCTTTTCTTCAAATTTACTTTGGCTTATTGATACAGATCCCAAATAACAAAGGTAAAGAAGCTGCAAGGTTTGCACAACTGTGGAACCAAATAATCAGTAGTTTTAGAGAGGAAGATCTTATCAGTAATAGGTAATCTGGAGCATTTGGTATTTTTGGTTCATCATCTTTTCTCTCTAGTAGAATACTGTGTTTTTTTTTTTTTTTTTTAGTGAGATGAGGTGGTTATACTTATACCATTCAGGGAAATGGATCTTTTGCTTGTACCTTACTGGGCTGATCGTGAGTTGGACCTTATACAGTGGCCACCGTTTCTACTTGCTAGCAAGGTTTATTTATTTCAAGTTTTACTTTTCTTTTTAATTTATTTAAAACTCTGCTACCTTCATGTCCATTCAACAAGTCTTTATCTGTTTTGTAGATTCCAATTGCATTGGATATGGCTAAGGATAGCAATGGAAAGGATCAAGAGCTTAGAAAAAGAATTGAATCTGACGACTATATGTCTTCTGCTATTCAGGAGTGCTATGCTTCATTTAAGAGCATTGTTAAGTGTTTGGTTCAAGGGGACCGTGAAAAACAGTAAGTCCCTCAAAGAAGTATAATACAGTTTTTTTTACCGAGTCCGAGTGATATTCCTTGTAGTATTCTGATGTTGATCCAAATAATAACATATGGTCTTCCAATAAAAGAAAGCTTTCGGAAATCTCTAGCTTCCACAATTTGGACGCTTAACCACATCTAACTGACTTCTAAATGATTCTTTGTTTATTTAAAACTTATTTTCAATTTTGTTGAAACCTTTTATTTTCAGGGTTATAGAATACATATTTTCTGAGGTAGACAAACATATTGAAGCTGATGACCTTACAAGTGAATTCAGACTGAGTGCACTTCCTAGCCTCTATGGGCAATTTGTTGAGCTAATAAAATATTTGGTGATGTTTGGACACTCGTATGAAACTGGCACTTTAGTTTGTAATCTTTAGCTTGTCAAAATCTTATTAAGCTTTTTATTTGTTGCAGATAGACAATAAGCATGAAGACAGGGATCAAATTGTGATTCTATTCCAGGATATGCTGGAGGTGGTAACTAGAGATATAATGATGGAGGATCATATATTCAGGTAATGATAATGGATCCCAATGTCGCTACATTTTAAAGGGCATCATCCCACTGTTAATATGGTTGTATCATTTTTTTCTTGGATAGCTTGGTAGATTCAATCCACGGTGGATCTGGACATGAGGGAATGCTGCTTCTTGAGCAACAACACCAGTTATTTGCATCTGAAGGGGCTATCAGGTTTCCAATTGATCCAGTTTCCGAAGCTTGGACAGAAAAGGTTTGCTACTCGATAAATTATTGTGTTGATGTTTTGATCAATGAAGTATCTCTGATGATCTGCTTACATTTTTCTATATCTGTATGAAGTATCTCGGGTGATATGCTTACATTTTTCTATATTTGTAGATTAAACGGCTTTACCTGCTGCTTACAACAAAAGAATCGGCAATGGATGTACCCTCTAACTTAGAAGCCAAAAGGCGCATTTCGTTTTTCTCTAATTCACTATTTATGGATATGCCTACAGCTCCCAAAGTTCGCAATATGCTTTCATTCTCGTAAGCTTCCTTCGAAGTCCTTTCTTTTGCATGCTTTTCTGATGAAATTTGTGAACCGGTTAAGCCTAGCAGATATTCCTCTTGTATTTACATGATTTGAATCAATTGCTTTCAATGCAATGTTGCATTTTTATTGATTGAAGATTCAATCTAGTACTATATTGCTTGCTTTCTCACAGTATGAGTACCGAACCCATAAGCTTGTAAGTGAAGTATTTAAATTAATTTAAAGCATTTTATTAGGGTGTATTTAATGCTCCATTACCATTTCCCTTGGGACACTCATCAGCGGAACAATTTTTATTTTTTGCATTATGACTTTGCAGGGTTTTAACACCATACTACACAGAAGAGGTTCTCTTTTCCTTGCGCGAGTTGGAATCACCCAATGAAGATGGTGTTTCAATACTCTTCTACTTGCAGAAGATCTTTCCAGGTTCACCCTTACCCATAAATCATTATGTTGCATAAATGTGAAAGTTCTAGGGATGAGTATGAATTGGTATTTTTTGTTATTGATGCATAGATGAATGGAACAACTTTCTTCAGCGAGTGGATTGTTCCAGTGAGGAAGAACTTAAAGGGAATGAATCTGATGAGTTAGAAGAAGAGCTTCGTCGCTGGGCATCATACCGAGGACAAACTTTGACCAGAACTGGTCCTCTCTCTCTCTCTCTCATGCGCACACACACACACACGTTATATGCAAACTTGAGTGCTCAAGTTCCCGTATAATTATGTTCTTTCCTGAGCATGTCAACTGCATATTGCTTATCATTGCATTTAATTCAGTCATTCTCACTGATGCAGTTAGAGGCATGATGTACTACAGAAAAGCTTTGGAGCTCCAGGCTTTTCTTGATATGGCCAAAGATGAAGGTGATCATTCCTTCTTTGAGAATGATTAAATGATATTTATTACTTGCTTAGTGAATCTATTAGTTGATGAAATTTGTTTCTTGAAACTTGTATTTATTTTTCTGAATGAAATGTTATGAATGTGCAGATTTGATGGAAGGCTATAAGGCCATAGAAAATTCAGATGATAACTCAAAAGGGGAAAAGTCATTGTGGACACAATGTCAAGCCGTAGCTGATATGAAATTCTCATATGTGGTGTCATGCCAACAATATGGCATTGACAAGCGATCTGGTGCTGCTCGTGCCCAAGACATATTGAGGCTTATGACAAGGTAAATACCCAAGGTTAACAGTCCTGGCCTTTATTTTTGTTATACCTGTCAAGTATCAGTTGGTTCCTATGTTTTCCTTTGGCAGATATCCTTCACTTCGAGTTGCCTATATTGATGAGGTAGAGGAACCTAGCAAAGAGAGACCAAAAAAGATCAACAAGGTTTATTACTCTTGCTTGGTAAAGGCTATGCCAAAATCCAGTAGCTCTTCAGAGACAGAGCCCGTGCAATATTTAGACCAGGTATGTGGATCTTGATAAATGAAGGTTGTAAATAACTCTTTCATCTTTTTTGCTTCTATTTATTTGTTTTTGATAGAAAATGAAGTTTTTTCACATAAAAGAGGGAAAATACAACCACAGGAGGATGTAAAATCCTCCAAACAGGAAGGATAATAATAATACATATTTGAACAATTCTATTTTCACATTTAATCATGATTGTGAACAATAATAATTTTCCTATGATTGTGTAGAGAACAATAACAATCCTGTGATTGTTTTAACCTCAGAACAACATATGCACATATGATTTAAATCTAACTTTTACAAATATAAAATGGTTTCTCATTTTATAATTTCAAGCTAGCAAGTAAATAGTTATATTATTTCCATAAGACCAAATAAAATTCATGACTTGAACTGTTGTTGAACCAACATTCTCTTTCACTCCATAATATTTCATTCATCATTTTTCTATCATTGTCTTGGTTCAAACTCTCTCCATTTGATTGTCTTAATCAGATCATATATAAAATAAAGCTTCCTGGGCCAGCTATCTTAGGTGAGGGTAAACCTGAAAATCAGAATCATGCCATAATTTTCACACGTGGAGAAGGGTTGCAAACAATAGATATGAACCAGGTACGATAGTTGTGAGAGAAGAGCTTAAAATTGTTAGGTCTGATGTCATTCCAAGTTATTAAATTGTCTTCTTTATAGGATAACTATATGGAAGAAGCTTTAAAAATGAGAAATTTGTTGCAAGAATTCCTTAAGAAGAATGATGGGGTGAGATTCCCAAGTATTCTTGGACTTAGGGAGCATATATTTACTGGAAGGTAAACACATTTTGTTCTTATATTTATTATTGCTTTTGTTCTTCTAGGAAAATAAATTCTCTTATAACTAAAGTTCATCATGTGTCCCTGACTATTCTTTTGTTCTGAGGTTTCAGTGTTTCTTCTCTTGCATGGTTCATGTCAAATCAGGAGACCAGTTTTGTGACAATTGGTCAGAGATTGTTGGCTAATCCGCTGAAGTGAGTTCTCATTCTTGTTTTTTATTGTGTTTGGTTATTAAAAGTGGTCTATGATTTTGAAAGAGGAATAGGGAAAATAGAAATAAGGGGTCCATGTGAGGGAAAGAGAAAAAAATACACACCTGGTCCTGGTTGGATTTGAATGCTGGACCTTGCAAAACCTCATGTCTAATGATGAGGGTCACCACTGAACAATTGATCATTGTCCCTTGTCTCCTTTGACAACTTAAATAAACTTTACTGCTTAGTACCTACGTATTGCTCTTCAACACTCCTCCTCAAATTGGACCATAGATGTTAATCATGGCTAGCTTCTTTCAAATATGATTTATTGTTATGACAAATAGCTGTTGTAAAGAGGTTTGCTTGCCGCTGTTCTCCAATCTTGGTACATAATTATAAAATAAGTCCGTGCTGAAGCTATGAACAGACAAAGCAACAATCAAGTACATAAAATGAAGATAGCTGTAGCAATAACAGTCAATGTCTTTAAATAACCTTTCATAATAAACTTGGCATATAAATGTCTGGAAGTCAATATATCTTGTTAGATTTTGTTGAAATTGTATTAGAAATATAGTGAGGAAAAGGAGAGAATTGAGATTAAGTACTCTGAAATAGATAAACTTGATATGATGCGATGTATTACAATTTAATGATATAATGTAAAGTGCTAACTCTTAACTAAAATCATAATCCTACCTAAATAGGAGAAAAATTTAATAAACATATACCCAACAAATTTGTCCCCTTGAGTTAGCATAGTTGGTTAACTTGTGGGACACGATTGTGACTATGTAGATTTAATCCCTAGCAATGTGCTTCACCCATTTCCCATTCTCTTATCTTCTCTCCTCCTCCACTTGTATGGTTAACAGGAACCTCCCCTTGGATCAAATAAATAAATAGGCCATAGGGAGAGACACATGAAATATGAGCATATATTCCAATAATTTTTTTTTTTAGATTTCCATTTCTTGGGCTTCATCAAACTTTATTTTTCTATTTGGGTACTCATTGTGTTTATGGAAATGTATATTCTGTTTATATGCTTGTGTAGGGTTCGCTTCCACTATGGGCATCCTGATGTCTTTGATAGGCTTTTTCACCTTACAAGAGGGGGTGTTAGCAAAGCCTCCAAGGTTATCAATTTGAGTGAAGATATCTTTGCTGGTGAAGTGATGTCCAATTCTCCCCTTTCCTTGCTCTATGCTTGATTTAAATCTTCATTTGATTTTACTATGTTATTTGCAGGCTTCAACTCTACACTCCGTGAAGGAAATGTTACTCATCATGAGTACATACAAGTTGGGAAAGGAAGAGATGTGGGTCTCAACCAGATTTCAATGTTTGAAGCAAAGATAGCTAATGGCAATGGAGAGCAAACATTGAGTCGAGATGTATACCGACTTGGGCACCGCTTTGACTTCTTCAGAATGTTGTCTTGTTATTTCACCACGATTGGATTCTACTTCAGTACTCTTGTATGCTACTACCTGAGTTAACTCTTATTTTGTTCTCATTTCACAGGCTTCTGAACCTTTTTCTTTTCCTCTTTAAACTTTGAGCAGATAACTGTTCTCACTGTATATGTATTCCTCTATGGCCGCCTTTATCTCGTTCTCAGTGGGCTTGAGGAAGGTTTAAGTACACAAAAAGCCATTCGAGACAATAAACCTCTTCAAGTGGCTCTTGCCTCTCAGTCCTTTGTTCAAATTGGGTTTTTGATGGCTCTGCCCATGTTGATGGAAATTGGCTTGGAAAGAGGCTTCCGAACTGCACTTAGTGAGTTCATATTAATGCAGTTGCAGCTAGCTCCTGTTTTCTTCACATTTTCGCTTGGGACAAAGACTCACTATTATGGAAGGACATTGCTTCATGGAGGTGCAAAATATAGACCTACTGGTCGTGGGTTTGTGGTTTTCCATGCTAAATTTGCTGACAACTATAGACTTTACTCCCGTAGCCACTTTGTCAAGGGTATTGAGCTAATGATTTTGCTTATTGTATACCAAATCTTTGGTCACACGTATAGAAGTGGGGTTGCATATCTCATGATTACGGTCTCGATGTGGTTTATGGTTGGCACATGGCTTTATGCTCCCTTCTTGTTCAATCCTTCTGGGTTTGAGTGGCAAAAGATTGTTGATGATTGGACTGATTGGAACAAATGGATTAGCATCCAAGGCGGTATTGGTGTACTACCTGAAAAAAGTTGGGAGTCCTGGTGGGAGGAGGAACAAGAGCATCTCCAATATTCAGGAATGCGCGGAATCATTGCTGAGATATTGCTGTCTTTACGTTTTTTTATCTATCAGTATGGTCTTGTTTATCACTTGAACTTTACGAGAAGGACAAAAAGTTTTCTGGCAAGTCTTTTACCTGTGTTGTTCCCTTTTTTCCAACTATTTATCTCACTTTCATAATTTGGCATATTGAATGGATATCCTCTTCTTGGCTACAGGTCTATGGCATATCGTGGATGGTGATCTTTCTAATATTATTTGTTATGAAGGTTAGTAGCAAGCTATTTTGTATCTTGTAGGGCTTGTTAAAATTGTTTATATAATGTATGACTTCTCAATATGAATATTAGTCTTTCCTAATCGGTGGGCAGTGTGGTTGGTTATCTGCAATGAAGCAAAAGGCTTGTTCACTTTTTGCCCATTATGAAATTCTTGTTAGAATCCTATATATGTCAAAAGGCTTGTTCTTGGAGTAAATTTCTACTTTCTTTCTGATTTTCTTTTCCATTTTGTCGCAAGATGGTGTCTGTCGGGAGGCGGAAATTCAGTGCAGATTTTCAACTTGTCTTCCGGCTAATCAAGGGGTTGATATGCTTAACATTTATCTCAGTTCTAGTCACCATGATTGCCCTCCCTCATATGACAATCCAGGACATTATTGTTTGCATTCTTGCCTTCATGCCAACTGGTTGGGGAATGCTACAGGTGAATGCTCTTTCTCTTTACAATGTCTGATTATGTGCTATATCCTCATCCACAAAATGATGTCTGATTATGAAAATGTAAAGATTAGGCTCATTGACATATAAAAATTATATGCATCAATTTAGCGAAGCACTTGTATGCAATGAGTCCTAGAATGGTATGGTTTGGGATTCCCATTTATTGGGCAATTGTTTTACCCTTATTTCCCTCAATGTACTTGTTTTTAGTTTTCCTTGTCATCGTTTCCGTTTTATTTTGCAGATTGCACAAGCATTAAAGCCTCTAGTACGCCGAGCTGGATTTTGGGGATCAGTAAAAACTCTAGCTCGTGGTTATGAGATTGTCATGGGTTTGATTTTGTTTACTCCTGTTGCCTTCTTGGCTTGGTTTCCTTTTGTTTCAGAATTTCAGACCCGTATGTTGTTCAACCAAGCATTCAGTCGAGGTTTGCAAATTTCCCGTATTCTTGGAGGTCAAAGGAAGGGGCGCTCTTCTCGCAACAAGGAATAATTTGTCTACATTTCCTTGATTGCGGCAACAGTTTGAGCACAATTTTGGTATCTATTGTAAGTAGTTGTATGTTGTAACTAGGAACAGGATAGATCCTAGGCTTCAATTTTGTTTATTTGGAACATCAATGAATGTTATTTCAATTTGAGAAACTGCATAGGAGAACGTAAAGTTAAGAAGCCAATTTTGTTAAACAATATTTGGCTTGCTTGCTGTGTAGTCCTATTAGTTTAATTTCCACAATATAGGAGAGATTCTGGTTTCCCAAGTTCCTGCTCATAGGAAATAGCAGCAACCTAAAAGGCTGAAACCTTGAAAAGAGACAATTAAAAATAATAAAGTGGAGGGAGCGGGGGAGCATGAAACATTTACTGTCTTTTAAAGGCATAGAATAGACTTCATTTAGATGAATTTTGGAATGCAAGTCTAATTCTAATTGTTTCATGCCTCCACCAATTTTCCAAACACACGGTAATAATTTTTATATTGTCAAACAATACTTTACCCTGAATTAAAATTTCAATTTTTCTCTCTCAAACTTTACTATGAAAGTTTGTGGGTAAGCACTTCAACATTAAATCAACTGAACAAAGTATATTGATGTTTTCGTTAAGGGATATTTAAATTCTATTAATAGCTTTGACGGGTGTCAAGACTTCTCATATTGTTGTTCGTTCATTTGTATATTGATGTTTTCGTTAAAGGGATATTTAAATTCTATTAATAGCTTTGACGGGTGTCAAGACTTCTCATATCGTTGTTCGTTCATTTGCAATGCTAGTTCTATAGCATTCCTGATTAATAATCCCGAGGCAAGTAACTAGCTTGATCTGGCCCTTTGCAAATATATGACCAAGAAGCTAGCTGCAAACTCTGTGCATCGTTTCCTATGGAAAGAATAACTCCTATTTGCTAATTCTTGTTGAACAACCATCTAATAGTATAACGAACTTATAAGAGTTGGGTAGATATTTTACTAATAATGTTAACTTGACGAATTCAACAATATTTTCAGTGCATTTTAATTCTAAACTTGTAATACCTGTGAGTTATTTTTTACATCATGCAAATAAATTCTTAAGATTTTTGCCCAACTTGTAAAAAAATAATTTACCAACAATATTGGCTTTTGACAATAGAAAAAAGTGCAGCTAATATTGTGAGATTAGTGTTATTTTCTAATGGTAGTCCATTTGGTCTCTTCATTTCGATTTATGTGGTGTGGATAAACTATGATGATATTGTCACAAGAATGTTTTAGCGCTTGTAATATGTTTATCTTGTCATTAATTGATAATTTGTCAATGTTAGTTCCTTTTTTTGGCACATATTAAGTTTAAACTTTTTTTATTAGATCCATTATAGTTCATATTGGATCAAGTAGCCTATTTTACCACCTATAGCTAAAATTGTAAGAATAAAAAACACATTTTCTTCCTCAAATTTATAATAATAATGGTAATGGTAATCAAATATGATTATATATAGTTATTTGTACAATTATGGATTTTAGGTGGAGATAAAAAATTAACGTGAGATATCACTTACATTCTTTTGTCGTAAAATAAATAGATGTGATAAGTTAGTGGACAAAGTAATACGATGATAAATTAAAAAATTATCGATATTGCATGTGTTTATCTTTTTTTAAAGTAATTAGAAATATCTCCATTTTGTACAATACTTAATAATAGATATTTTAAGAATACAACAACGATTAATTAAAGAAAAAATAAACGAAAACAAAAACACGCAAAGATTTTTAATAAAATTGAAGAGTGGACTTATGTTCTTAAGAGTAAAGTGATATTATAAGTTTTATGTACTGTGTGTGAAGAGTGATTTTTTTTCCACTTTTTTTACTTTCTTAATTAAATATTTCTTTTTATTTGAGCGTGTATTCACACATGACTCTTAAAACTAGTAAAAAAAACTTATCTTTTAACCATTCTTTTATTAATGGGAAAGACAAAGAAAAAAAATAGAAAAGGAAACTATTTTCTAACTGCAGCCACTAGCACATCTGAAAAAAAACTCAATTTCTTTAACTATTTATCCCTTTTAATTATTGTGTCTTTTCTATATTTTTTTTTTGAGGGGGGTCTTATCTCTATCTTTAAATTAATTTTAAGAAATTATTTTTAATATCAATAACCTCGTATCATAATTTACATCATTCTAAAATATTATTTATATATTTAAATATTTATTTATTATA
>PYAF01000353.1:450706-466731 GCA_007407185.1 Glycine tomentella
CTACATTACTAGTTACAATAATATTTTAAAAATATTTTAAAATAGATAGTTAACGATTATGATACATGGCGTGAATAACTTCTGTGATACTTTTTTTTTATTACATTAATGTTATATTTTTATTACATGTAAATATTTCGTGTATTACATCAATATTTATATTCAAGTTCAATTTGTAAAAAATATATATTAAAACAAGTTAAGAGATTAATTTTTTTTTTAAAAAAAGTAAATAACACACAATTATTTCCGTAAAATTGAAAGCATATATTAAATGATAAATTAATAAATGGTAACAGTTTTTTTATTTATGGAGTGTAAATCTAACATCCTCCCCCAGCACGAGAAACACTTTTTATAAAAGTATTTTTTAAGAAGTAGATAACTTCTTAAAATAAATAAAAAAGTATTTTTTTTAAATAAACATACTAAAAAATAATAAAATATTTGTTTTATTAAAATAAATATTTATCTCAATCAATAAATTTAAATAAGTGACCATACTTTAAAAAAAGAAAAAGAAATGACGCGTGTACTTACTTGGCCTAATTGTTAAGTTACTGGCGTCCATCACAAACGGGTAAGACACGGATTTTCTTTTGATTTTTCCTGAAGTGGTCCATTTCTTGTGCCGTCGTGGGTTTGCCATTTACTTATCCGCGTCTGTGTTTGACGACGCCATCCACCCCAACCCAAACGCCATTTGCCTGTAACCGGTAGATCCGGTTGCCCCCTACTTTTTCTTTTCTTCCACTTTTCTGTCTTTCACATCCCACTTCTGCATTTCAAAACAAACAGACAGAGAGAGCACAAAAACTGCTTTCCAGTAATTAGAGTGCGATTCTGCTCCTTTTCAACTCTAAACCCTATTCCTAGGGTTTTTTAAGGTTTTCCGTTTTCCATTTCCTTCGCTTATTCTTGCTATTCCCTTCGTTTCTTGTTTTTCCGAGATAAATTTAGCGCGGAAAATAAAGCTTTTCGATCTCGTGTTTTTCTTTTTGTTTCGTTTAAATTAAAGTTTCTGAACTGTATGAAGCTTCTTTCAGTCTGAATCGTGTGATCTTCTGTTTATATGCGGAATGGTGGTTCTTGTAGTTTCATTTACCATGCTTGTGGCTTCTTGTAGCATTTCGTGTGCTTTTCTGAGCATGGAAGGTAATTTGTCTTGCTGCAGTGGATTGTTTGCTGGTGCTACTGATTTGATGTTATAGACTGAGGTTGAAGTGGATCCACTCGATTCGGTAACTCTTAGCATCAACTTTTCATCGTTTGATGCTATTGTGAACCTTTAAGTTCAATAGCTTATAAGTACTGTGAATCTTTGGTGACTCTCTAACGTAATGGTTATTGGAGCTAGTTACTCTGTAGTCTGTACTGCACTTCAAACATCACCGGAGTTCTTAATTTCTTATGATTCGATTGCGGCATGCATTTCATAATTGGTTTTTGTGTGGAGGCTTGCATCTTCCACTCCACATTTTTGAAATTTACAAGTCAACTTTTGAGATTTAACAACAAGACAGTATTGGTGGATGGATGGTGAAGTAGTATTTTAACAAACGTTTCTCTTGTTTAGATTGTTGGTTGTTCTGATTTGCACTTATGTTTTTCCTGCAGGAATGGTTTTTGGTTTGACATGTTTTCTAAGTTATTAATATTAACTTGTATGTTTTTCACTTTATATTAATAGAAAATGTCTCGAGCTGAGGAGCTTTGGGAGCGGTTAGTCCGTGCTGCATTGAGGAGGGAAAGGACTGGTGATGATGCATATGGGCGACCTGTTGGTGGAATTGCTGGAAATGTACCATCTGCCCTAGCTAAAAATAGGGATATCGATGAAATTTTGAGAGTTGCTGATGAAATTGAAAATGATGATCCCAATATCTCTAGAATATGTATGTTTGTCACATCTTGCTTCGTTTTCCTTATGCATTTTTTATTCATTAATGTGCCATTTTTCATTCCAACATATTTGGGATGCATAAAATGGGTTATTTGGCGTTGAAGGTATTGTCTGCAACTCTGCATACTGGATTTTCTTATCAACAAAACAAGAAAAAAGAGGATGAAAATTAGAAATTACCTTATTTCTCAATTGCTCATCATAAAAAATTTGAAATTGCAATTAGTTTATAATATATCTTTTTCTCTGGTGGGAGTTGATGTCTTGGATATCCATCTTCAATGTGTGTTCAGTAAATCCTAGAGAACATTTCAGTCAACATTGCTACTATTATTTTAGTGGGATTTGTGGGCAGAGATGGCAAACATGGTGGATAGCACTGACATGGACTATTTGGTGCCATAGAAATAGAATCATCTTCCAAAATGAGATTTTTAACAGTCACAAGTTAATGGATGATGCAATATTTATATGCTGGACATGGACTAAGAATCTGGAGAAAGGGTTTAACATTCCGTTTCATGTTTGGTCATGTAACCTGGGGGAGTTTTCTTGTAATCAGGGGAGGGTATAACATATAGATTTCTTCGCCCCTCCTAGTTTGGGGTTTTTTAGTTTCATCTAGATCTGTGGCACCTTAATTCATGTCTTTTCCATGCATTAGGTTGCCAAAGGTCTTGGTTTTGTTTTGCCTACTTTGTCCTTGTTCTAGTACTACTTGTACTGTTTCTTTGTTCATATATATATATATATTATTTTTGCCGATAAAAAAAACTCTTTTTCTTTGGTGGAAAGCTAAGGTTTTCTTTGACACTATGTTTTGGATGTGGAAGCATGGAAAAAAGAAATAGGGGTGAAAAGGGGGTAGATTTTTATGAAAAGGCTGCTAATATATGGTCTCTGCTATCTTCTTTGCCACATAATAGTTTTGAAGTCAATAGAAGTTTTGCAGTTTCATATTATCTCTGCTTTCTTGTGTGGTGGATGATAGAAAATTGTTGAACTTAAGTGGTGAAAAATGGAAAAGTCCCGTTGAAAACATTTTTCTTTAAAATTCATATGTATACTTTGATCAACAAACTCCTATAGATAAGATACCTATTGTTTGTTTTAATAATTCTTATTTGTTTGCAGTATGTGAGCATGCATATTCGTTATCTCAAAATTTGGATCCTAACAGTGAAGGCCGAGGTGTTTTACAATTCAAGACTGGTTTGATGTCTGTCATCAAGGTATAAATTTATAGTCTACATTTATGTAAAATAAAAGTTGTGCTCGGGATACTTGACATGTGCATACTGGTATGTTTTGATTTGTCTGTGACTCTGTGGTGCTTGAAAGGCATGCTAGAATTTTGCTGCATGGTCTCTCAATGCAGCTCCCTTGGAAAGTTCATATCATTTGACTCCTTTTTTTTTAATTTTAATTTTATTTTATTGCATGATTGTTCTTTGAATTTGCTGTGTGAACTTTGCCTTATATCCATTTTGATAATTAGTCCATGGGCCAATTGCTACAGTTTAATGCAATGCTAGCAGAGCTTTAGATTAACTTCCATCTTCATTTCTTTCTTTGTTTTTTAATATTTCAAACTAATATTGGCCACTATATATTTAGGGTAAAACCTCTACTGTAGTTATTGATATCTCACCAGTCATCATTTATGAAGAGATTAGTATGTGAATGTGCCGAGTTTTGAGTTGCTTATCAGAGCTCTATTCCTACGGTGGTCCTACTCCTCTGTAATGGTGACTGCAATGGAAATTGCAGGCATTTTGATGCTCAAGTCAATGGCAAATTCTAGTAGCTGGTCAGGGTGGCTCCCCCTTATTTATAGTTTGGGTGTGCTTGGATCACAGCTTGGTGACATAAGGCAGCTCCTGTGCTCAGATCCAATTGCACCTAAGAATGTGGGGGAGCCTTGACGGTAAGGCATTCTCGCAGGAGGTGGTAAAGTGTTCTGGAATGCCTCTGAGATTCTTAAGATGGGCGATCCGGATTTGGGGCAAAGATGGACAATATGTCCCAGGTTGCATGTAAGTGTTCAAAACAGTAATGTGATGCAATTAGTTTATGATAGGATTCAAGAACCAATTGTAAAGGGATAGAAAGTGAGGGAAACTGTTAGGGACCAAGATAGTCAATGTGTACGCTAGAAGGAAAGGGGAGTTAGTTAGGCAGTTAGTAATTGAAGAGAACTGAATTGTACTTACTGATAGATATAAATAGAAGGAACCTCTTAATTTAGAGGGTATGCCTAAACACATTTGTGATAACTGATTTCTCAGTTGATAAAGGGGACTGTCCCTTGGTGGAGCTTGCTTTGAATCATTCTCTCTTTTCTCTTTCCCTCATTCTTTGATCTTGCTTATTCTTTTAGCTTTGACATAACAATGTGTCCGACCTGTTGATGACCTCTAAGGATTGATATCTGTGTTGAGAAATTGGAGGGTTCTCTTGAATTTGTCATGACGTTGTTTCGAAAGATTGGATCATTATCAAATTGATGGAGAAGCAAAGGTTACAGTGGTATGAGGGTGAGAGGGAAGGGGAAAAGACAAAACCCAAGCCACATTCTTCTGTGACGAACGGGAAGAAAGTGGCAAACGAGGAGGAAGACCACACAATGACGGAGGTATGCATAGTAGGCCAAAATAGTGCATTTACCGGTCTTTGAAGGTGATTTTCCAATTGTCTGGATTGCTTGTGCTAAAATATATTGAGGTACAAGGTATTCCTCTTACAAAAAAGTTACGATTGGCATTTGTGAGCATGGAAGGAGTCGTCGTTCATTGGTTTCGATTTTGGCAGCCAAAAGAATTCAATTTCAAGTAGAGGCTTTCTCTACAGCTTTGATACGGAGGTTCGGTGGAAATTACAGTAGCAATGTTTTGAAAGATTAGCAATGATAACACAGGAGGGACTCTGTTGGGGAGTATGTGCACACTTTTGAAACCCTCATTGCCCAAGCCAGGGGCTATACCGGAAGAGCAATTGTTGGGGTACTTTCGTTGTGGGCTAAAACGAGAGTTAAGGTGACAAATTCAGGTGCATAACCTAAAGGAGATATTGCGAGCAGTGGAGATAGCGTGTGTGATTGAGTGGGGGAGCTCTTGGAAGCTCAATTATGGAGTGGGTAGGAAAAGAGAGGTATATATTATTCTACACGTTTTTTATTCTTGAGGTGATTCAATTGTTAAGATGAATTTGTTGCTCAGCAATTCCTCTCTATGGGGATCCAAGAACCCTTCTCTTGAACTGGGAAAAGGTGGCTGGCAACAATAATGCTTCACAATCAAATTCAAGCTCCAAGATTGGGAGGGAGTACAAAGCCTCATTCAGATCATACTAAGCAGAAGAAATATACCTATATCTGACATCAGCTGCCCTTTCTGTAGAAGTTCTGTAGAAGACACTTCACATTTATCTTTCAGTTGCTGTAAGATTTTGCCGTTATGGTGGGAGTCTCTGAACTGGATTAACATTCAAGGGGTTCTCCCTATAACTCCTAAAGAACATTTTATACAGCATGCATACTATGGTTCCATTGTTCAGGCTAAGAGATGGCAGATATGGTGGGTGGCATTGACATGGTGCATTTGGAACCATAGAAACAGGATAGTGTTCCATGGTGACAACTTCAATGGTCATAGGCTGCTGGAGGATGCCCTCTTTTTCTGCTGGTCCTGGTTGTCAAACCTTGAGAAAGGATTTAATATCCCTTTCTTCTTTTGGTCTAGTCACATTAGGGAAGGTTTTTGTACTAGGGGGAGGTAGGGTGTGAGCCTCATCTTCAGATAACTCTGTGGCTTTTTAATCCATGCACCTCGCATGTATTAGGCAGCCACAGTTCTGTCTTGTCTGTTGATAGGTTGTATTTTTGTTTTACTTGTATCTTTTTTATCATATATATATAATTATATTCTTTGCTGAGCAAAAATAAAAAAAGATCATAGTAAGGGTGCCAAGCAGTTACCCTACAATCAGTACATGCATAGAATGGAAGAGGGTCAATGTTTTTTCTGTGGTGAGACATTTCTTCGAACTATTGGTGTCCTACCAAGAATCTGAGAGTTATGATCTTAGGGGAAGATGAACAAGAAGGTGAAGGAATAAATAATCATAGTGAATATTTTGGGTTCAGAGGATATTATTCCAGATGGAGGTGATTCTATTTTTTTTTTATCAGCAAAAATAATTATATTAATAAAAATATAGTAGCAGCAGTACAAGTAGTACTACTTAGATGGAGGTGATTCTATCGAGTGTCAAAATTTTAAGCTTTCCTTTTGCTCAGCCAAGGGATCGAATCCACAGTAGTTCAGCTATTGTTTTGGCCAAGCACTTACATTCAGCTTAAGTGCTGGATCTAGGAACTGATGATTGCTTCTTTTACCACTAGGAGATGAGAAGAGGCCCTAAGATTATACAAGATAATGTAGATATCCTGTTATAACTATACATGTGTTCTACTATAACTGACAACTGTCAGTTCTGGCAGAATGTAACAGAATTTGACATGCTTTCTTTAGAGAGATTATGACATTTTATGATCTACACTTCTTTTTTTTTTCTCCCTTTATTTTTTTAAAGTATTAACTGTTTTTTTTTTTTTTTTTGGTTTCTTCACTTTAGTAAACTTCTTCCATCCTTTTAGGGTCTGGATAATTTGTTATATCTATGTTATTTGTTTATATTTTCAGCAAAAGCTGGCTAAAAGAGAAGCTGGAACCATAGATAGAAGTCAGGACATAGCTCGGTTACAAGAGTTCTACAAGAGTTATAGAGACAAGCATAATGTGGATAAATTACGTGAGGAAGAAATGAAGTTACGGGAATCTGGTGCTTTCAGCCGGGATCTTGGCGAGTATGTATTTTGACTGAAAAAATGGCATAACACTCATTTGGATTATCATGTGCTTCCTCCTGTTGGGGCACCACCTACCTCAAAATAAGTTATAAAATGTGTCTGATTGTTTTTTTTTCTGTGCTCTTTCATTTTTTTCGTGTTGATTGTTTGTGATGGATTTGCCCCACCTAATAGGATAAAGCTTGACTTTGTTATTTGCAATAAAAAATTTAACAAGTTTGATAATTGATGTATCATACTTTTTGTGTTTGTACATTGAGTTAAGTCATTAGGTTTTGTAGTTGAGTGATAATTTAATTTTTTTTTTTTAATTGTGGATTTTGTATAAAAAATTCTTCAAATTATTCCAAAACTGAATTTTCAAGTCATCCAGAATCTCTTTCATAGGGAAGAAAGTGAAGCATATGCATACATACCTGTAATATAAACATTTAAAACTTGTTAGAATGAAGCTGATTCTGTTCAGAGTCCCAACAAAACTATCCAATTTAGAATATACTTGCTTGCTGTGATGTCGTATTGCCACAATCTCAATTAGTAAGGTTCAGAGGTATATGCCATAACTTTTGCCCAAGAAGGGTAGTATTTTTTAATTGAGTCAATAGGTTGTCCAACCCATTATAATCCTGTACTCTGTTAATTTGGATGATAGGAGAGTTTCGTTAGTGAGTTTATTTGAAGGTTTACAAAGTCATCCCTAGGAAATTGACTTGGAAATGTGAGATTCCCGTGTTTGTTACAAGTTTTAAAAATATATTCCTGAGTATTATTGACTTCTCGAAAGTAATATTGACCTTTTCCCAAACAAAATATTTAGCTCGATGTGTTTAGTGTGCGAGTTAACACAAGATTGTGACCAAGCAATAGTGCTTTGGTTATTTCAAAGTATTGTAGGAGTACAGAATTTAGAAGTTCACTGAGCAGAGATTGTACCCAGCCATCTTCAGTGGCACTCCTAGTTTTGAAGCCAAGGTTATCAATGGTGGAAGGCCAAAATTCCCTATGTAAACATGCCATTGCGGCCTATGGCACAGCCATAGCGGGCATACTTTTAGAAATTGCCTAAGGCAAGGGGTTGAAAAATGCCATGTTATAGCGTTATGGTGGTGTTAAAATGGTTATTAATTAACATTATTTGAAGCTGGAGCAACCAAAGCATTTACTCAACTATCCACACACTCGCGTTCAAAATAATTATTAACTGTTCCTCCTTTTTAATTCTTTCTTTCTTCCCTTGTCAAAATTTCATTGGTTATCCAAAATAATTGCTTACTACATAGACTTTGTTCATGGACTTCTTTAATGATCTGCGATCTCTGTCATGGCTTTTAATTTATACATGCTACATGATTTGTGTTGATTATGCTCATTCCTTTTCACATTAAGTGTTTTCTTCTGAATACAGGTTGGAGCGCAAGACTGTGAAGAGGAAAAGGGTTTTTGCTACCTTAAAGGTTTTGGGAACAGTACTTGAGCAGCTGAGTGAAGAAATTCCTGATGAGGTTGGGTTCTTACCTTCTGGGCGCTCTTAATAATATAAAGGATTAATTGCACTTTTTGTGCCCAAAGTTTCACAATGTCATCAATTTTTCCCCCATGTAGAAAAACCGCCACAATTAAGACATTGTGGCAGTTTTTCCTTTGAATCGCCACAAATAAGACTTTTTTGTCATCTGTGATGATTTTTTTCCATTAATTGTGGCGGTTTTTATACATGGGCGCAGAATTCGTGGAAAAAAGTTGGTGGGCAAAACTTGCAAAAAACAAAGGTTCAGGGCAAAATAACGACATTGTGAAACTTTGGGGTCAAAAGGTGCAATAAGCCAAATATAAACTAACAGATTCTTGATTTGCTTATTGTTATAGATTATTTTCTTTGAGGGAACATTTTTGTCTATTCTGCTAATGAGTTGGTTTGCGATTTTGAGAGGATTTTCCTTTTTCAATATTTCTGTTCTTGTTTCTTTGAAATAGTTCACTTTTATAAATAAAAGTGAAAATAACAGTAAACCGTTTGAGACATCTTTTAGGGGAACTTTTGATAACTTTGAAAAGAGGTGGTGATTCGCTATAGACTTGTTATTTTCTTTACTTTGTATTAGAATTGATGATCATCCCCCACCCCTTCCCCTCCCTCTTAATTTTGTTATTTTTTTAATTTGTTTTCTTACCTTTCTTTCTTGCTGTTATTTGTTATTGGGAAAAACCCTCACTCTATGAGCTAGTTCTTGGGGTTGAGTTAGACACAAACCACATTCTAAAATGGTATCAAAGTCTATCCTAGATCCATTAAAAAGGGCCACCCATCACATTTTTTTATCAGCAAAAATAATATATATATATATATATATATATATGTATATATGAAAAGAAACAGCACAGTACAAGTAGTACTGCTGTAAGTACAAACTAGCAAAAACTAAACCGAACTAAGATGGCTTGATACAAGCCACCAGAGTTCTGCCTGATCACTAGAACAAAAGGAAAAAACAGACTAAACCCTCCCCTGAATCCTGATACACAAAACTATCTCTCAAGTTGCTAGACCAATGATGGAAAGGGATATCAAATCCTGGCTCCAGGTTTGGTAGCCAGGACCAGCAAAAAAATATGGCGTCCTCCAACAATTTCTGACGATTAAACGTTTCATTATGAAAGAGAATCCGGTTTCTATGGTACCAAATGCACCATGTCAAAGCAGTCCACCAGATCTGCCACCTAAGTAAACTGATCCTGCGTAAATGATAGAAAGAAAATTGTCTAAAATGTTCTTTTGGGACAGACAAATCAACCCCAACAATGTTTACCCATACCCTTGACTCCCACCACAAAGGCAGAATTCTAGGGCAGCTGAAGAAAAGGTGTGACGCGTCTTCCTCAAGGCTGCTACAAAAAGGACATGTGATATCATTTATCTCCATGTTTCTTCTACTTAGATTTTGCTTCATAGGCAGTCTATCCTTCATTAATCTCCAGGCAAAGCATGATACTTTGCAAGGGATTTTTAGCTTCCACAGAATCTTGAACACATCATCCTGCTCTTGAAGAGCCGCCTCCCTGTTAAGCAAACTATAAGCATTCTTCACTGAATAAAACCCACTTGATGCTCCCACCCATACCCATGAGTCTGGTTGGTGCTCATATACTGCCAGCCCTTGTACTTCCTCCAGAAATTTTATCACCAGTTCTATTTCACCCTCCATGAATAACCTTCTCCATTGAAATTGCCATTCCCACCCATCCTGAATTGGTATTCCCATATGCTGGATGAAGTGCTGCTGTTGTAGTGAAATCTGACGTAATCTAGGGTATTTCTCCTTCAGAGGCATCCTGTCCTCCATCCATCCATCTTCCCAAAGTATTACTTTGGCACCACATCTAACTTCCATCTAAGTCCTCTAGGGAACCATCCTCCTGTCTCTAAAGAATTAAAAGTTAGACTTAGATCTCGCCACCATAAAGATTCTCTAGACAGCCTCCTTGTCTCATCTAGGTTCCTCCATCCTCCATATTTGGACTCCAAAAGCTGTACCCACCATATTATCCATGTACCAAGCCCAGAAAGTGCTGAGCTTGAGGGGGGGTGTATTGGGAAAAATCCAAGTTCCACGTCAACTAGAGATAAGGCCAAGATAGAGTGTGTAAGTGGGGGACAACCCTCACTATCTGAGCTAGCTCTTGAGGTTTAGTTAGGTCCAAACCCACATTCTAACACTTGTTTTACTCTTTTCTTAATTATGTATGATCCCTTGAATACCAGATATCTTGCTGTATGACAGAAGATAGCTACTTAGAATATTTAGTGTGATCAAACTGGATTTCTGTTGGGGATGGTGGGTTTATATGTGGTTTTAGCTGGTGGTGTTGAGCTGTGTCTGATGAAACCATTCTCTATCCAATATATTTTCCTGTTGAAAATATTCTTGCACTAAGAATATCTTCTTATTGCATGATTATAAATATAAGCACATGTCTATATACAACATAACAGTAGTGATGAGTTTTCTATTATTGGATGGGTAAAGGATTTTGAAATGGAGACAAAGTTGCTTTATGAAGGAAGGCAATGTTTGTGGTGTTTGTATATTTTTTTGCACATTATTTTCAGTGTATTTTTTTTAGCAGAGTGCTAAAATTTGTTGGGTTTAGCATTTCTGATATAGTTCCAATTGAGTTTTTTCTCGTGTTTTTTTTTTCCTGGGTGTAATTAGCTTCATAAGGTATGTAGTATTTTTAAGTTAAATGATTGTGCATGTGAGTTGAAGCTTTGAAGCATGTTTTATGTTATTACTTTGACATTACTTGTGCAATCAGAAGCAAATAATTTCTGAACTTTAGCGTATATTCGTCTGTTTTTTTGTTACAGCTGAAGCGAGTCATGGACTCAGATTCTGCATTGACAGAGGATCTGGTTGCGTACAACATCATCCCCTTAGATGCTTCCTCTTCAACAAATGCTATTGTTTATTTCCCTGAGGTTTGTGTTACTTTTTTCAAGATCCCAAATTTTTGCATATTCATGTCTACTTATTACCTGAAAAAAATGATTGTTAGGTGCAAGCAGCAGTTTCAGCTTTGAAGTATTTCAATGGCTTGCCGGAGTTACCTAGGGGCTATTTCCTTCAACCTACAAGGAATGCTAACATGTTCGATTTTTTGCATTGTACTTTTGGATTTCAGGTCTGTATACCAGGTTTTTCCGTGTGGTGTCGTGTCAAGATTGGTGTGATTCTTTCAATTGTACAGAATCTTTTTGGGTTCTCAAACAAAGTTTTCCTTATATCTGCTATGTAGTGAAACTATATTGTCATATTTTTGAGAATATGCTAGTTATGGTGGGTTTAGTCATAGTATTGACTTAGCATTTGTATATATAACACTTCTACTGCACTTTTTTTTTTCTCTGTATCTGTACTATGTAGTGAAACTAAATTGTCATATTTATTAGAATATGCTAGTTATGGTGGGTTAATCTTAGTATTGACTTAGCATTTGTGTATATAACACTTCTTCTGGACTTTTTTAGTCCTTTTGCAGTTTTTGCAGAACATACATTTAGGCCCTGCTTGGTAGGGAGGATAGAAATAGGGTTGATGGAAATAAAAAGGATGAGCGGAAATAGGTGAGAAATAAAGTTGGGATAAAAGAGTTTGGTTGAAGAGAAATAGAGAAGAGAGATAGAGATGAGTGGAAATAGGTGAGTAGTACAGTGAGTTCCGTCATTTTTAAAATTATTTTCACCTTATTTCTCCTCCAAACACACCAAATTATTTTTCAACCACCCTTCCCCCTTAATCTCTCACCTATCAGACAAGGGTTAGGGAAGCTAACAAATAACTTATTGCATCCCATTTTTCATTTTTTCTATATTGTTTCAGTGACAAGCGATTAATTTGCAAGTTTTTTCCCTATATTAATTTGTTTTTGTGATTACTGACTACGGGGTGTTTGGAAGTCCACATTGCTTGTCTCAATTCTCAGGGTGCAACTTATATATCTGTTGGGCAACTTCACTTAATTTCAATTGATTTTAAGCTGAAATCTAACATGGTATCAAAGTCTGTGCCCATCTTGGATCTAGACTATTCTAGTTGGCTTGCCTGTTCTGGCAGGCATTTCTGGAGGGGGAGTGTTAGGAAGTCCCACATTGCCTGCCTCAATTATCTGGGTGCAACTTATATATCTGTTGGGCAATTTCACATAATGGCAAATAGTTTTAAGTTGAAATCTAACAGGGGGGAGGTTAAGACCATGGTAGGCAAAATTGAGATCTTACTCGAGATTGGGAAGAGGAGTATTGATCGTAATTCGAGACATCTTAACACGAATCATAAGATCCTACAAAATTTATGAAATTCAAATAATTAAATCACACTTGAAACACATAATTGAACTTCAATTCAACATGATAAGCAAAAAAGCAGTATACCTTTCATTGAAGTTTTCTAGCATCCTGACCAACTGAAGTGCAATGCTTCCCAACCGTATCACTCCTATTTCCAGCAGCATTTTTTGGAGGCACAGGTACAGAGGAGTTTGGACTTGGGGTTGAATTCATTTTAATGATGGTGTAGAACAGAGGTGTGCATCTGCTGTAAACAGAATCACACAGATGGTGTGTGTGCTGCAAATTGAATCACAGCCGAGAGAAGAAACATATGAGAGAAGAGTGCAGTCCACACAGACAGAGAAGAAAGAAGACTATCGCATGAGTGATAGAGACAGTCACAAGTGTTTTTTTTTTTATCAGCAAAGATAAGTATATATATTAAAAAACAGTACAAGAAGTACTGCAGAATTACAAGCTAAGGAAACAGGAACAGAACAAAGGTGGCTTGAAGCATGAAAACATGCTGAAAGCCAAAAAGGTTCTGATTGTTTCCAAGGAAATAAAAGCTAAAACCTCCCCTGAGACAGTCACAAGTGTGCGATAGTTTTCTTTTTAGGTGAAAGGAAAGGGGACTGTAATTTTTGGTTTTTTGCTGAAGGAAGAGCTGTAGTTTTTTTCAAAGTGAAAAGGGGGCGTGAGAGTATTTGGATGGAGAGGGAATAGTGAAATTGGGCTGTGGGCTTAAGTAATTAGATTTTTTTTTTTCCCGCTGAAGCAACTCGGGTTGAAAATCGGGTTGCAAAACCTGGACCTGCAAAAACCTCCAAGGTCCAAACTGACTCGCAAAAAGAACTGTGTGCAAGTCTCAATCTTCCACGGCGATCCAATTGATTCCGATCCAACTGCGATGCCAGATCAGAGACGGTGGAGAAGATCATAAACTCGTAGGATCTTATGCTCCAGAATGCGATGTTGACTTGGTTAAGACTGCTCATAACATTCCAACTTCCGATCTCATTTTATGGAATTAGCTGAGATATGTGCTGAATGGAGCTAGTACAACAGCTATTGTAGTTCTCCCTTCTCAGTATCGGCAAGTCTCTACTAAATTGGAAGTCTCCATTTAAATATTCACCTTGAATACAATACTATTTTCAAATGGGCAAATCATGCAAAGTAGAGAGGAAATAATGAAAAAAGTTAAAATCCTTCTAGAATAGAAAGGAACATCTCCCACATAAACACCCCGAAAAGATGATGCATGTATAACAACCAATGGTAACCATTGTTTAATTAAAAATCTCCTGGAATAGAATGGGTTAATGGATTCTCCAGTGGCATTTTCACTGGATGAGATCCTGGCCCTTAAATAAATTTTGTTAATAAAATATGTTTGATTATAAAGTGAAAGTTTTATAAAATAAATGGTGAGATTATCACACTTTACAATCTCTCATTTTTTCCCCCACATGAGAGGATCCTTTTCCCTAGAATGGATAGTAGATATCTCTAGATTGGCACCTCACCCATTTTGATACCATACTTGCTCTAAATTTAAATTTATTGGTGCCACTGTTTTGTGGATGAAAGCTGTTTCATGCATTGATATTCTTGCCGAGTCTTTTTTATTCTGTTGCTTATAATGATAACTTGTTGCTTTCAGAAAGACAATGTAGCTAATCAGCATGAACACATAGTTCACCTGCTTGCAAATGCGCAATCTCGACTTAGAATTCCAGAAGAAGCTGAACCTGTAAGTCTTTGATTTTATTTTTATTTTTTAAAAAAATTTGTGGATCGTTTGTTTTATACTTTTATTGCATTGAAAAATGTGGGCTATGGCTGGGAAGTTTTGTAACCTAATGGTGTATAGTAACATGATTAGTTTCTTGTTGAGTGCTATATTTGCATATTATATCATTTACTGAGTGAAATGAGGGAAGTAGATATTCTGAACTCTGAAAAAATTGGACTGCGGGGAAGTTTTGTTGTGCTCAAGGTTGTCAAGATCGCGAGTATACTCGTATACTCGTACGATCTTGCGATCTCCAGGAGGTTCCCCGCCCTAACTCGGTAGGAGGATTGGGCACGCCAGGGATCGTTGGAGGATCGCGATCTTGCTCGCGATTTGGACGGATCGGCGATCCGTGTTGATCCCAGCCAAGCCGAAGAAGGAAAAGAAAAAAAAAAGGCTCACACTTTTGGGATACCTCGTCGCCGCCATCGACGTCTCATTTCCGCTCCTCACTCCCCGCCGCCGCTCTCGTCTCTGGTTGCTGTCGTCGCCGCCGCTCTTAGTCTCGTCAGTCGTCGCTGGTTGCTCTGCGTGTGGTATGGCTTGCCTACTCTTAGTCTCGCCGCCGCTCTTAGTCTCATCGGCCTTCCCTGCGTGCTGCTGCCTGTTGTGACTTGCGTCTTCGTCTGGTTGCTTGGGCAATGATGTGTTCCATCATTCAATTAAGAGAAAAGAAAAAAAAAAACAAAGAAGAGAAGAAGAAGGAGCAGTGGAGCAGTGGCTGCGTGAGAGAAGATGAGCTGCGTGAGAGAAGATGAGTGAGGAAACATTTGGGAATTAGGTTTACCTTTTGGGCCAATTTTCGTCTGTACCCCCTTTTTCTCTTTTTGTACTGCTCTTTCTCATTTTCTTTCTAATATGGGCCAGATACACAATGTTACTTTCTGCACCCCTTTTATTGTTTTATGCAGTTTCAATTTTACATATACACGTAACTCTTACGATCCGAGTTACGATCCTCGAGTTACGATCTTTTACCCCCCCCTTCCGATCCTCGAGTTTGACAATATTGGTTGTGCTCAAGGCTGAAGCAAAATTTTCACTTATTGAATAATGATTGACAGTGGGTGTGTGCAATGAGGAGAATGATGCTAAAAAAATTCTTTTTGACATTCCAATGGTGCTCAGCTCATTGATGTATTAAAGGGCATCATTGTTTTGTTCATGTGTGCGTGCGTGTGAGTATGATTTAATTGAGTTTTCCAGTTCTCAAAAAAAGTCTCATCAGATAACAAAGGGTGAAGTATCCCATTGATCAGCTCCAAACAAAATTATGATGTACAGCATTCACTATGACCCTGTAACACTGCAATCTGAAGAAAATTATGCCATCCTCTGCTTCCAATGCGGAAGCCTGTAAAGTGTATAAAGAGTGACTGCTTTAAAATTAGAAGATATTCCCTCCAGACTGAAATATAAGCAAAAATAAAAGCTAACTCACCCATAAAGAAAATTCCTTAACATCATTTAATGCTGAGAGTTTCAATAGGCATAATTTGATGGAGGATGCGTTATTTATATGCTGGTCTTGGCTAAAAAATTTGGAGGATGGTTTTAATTTTCCTTTCCATTTCTGGTCTACCAATTTAGTGGAGGCTTTTGTATTACCGGGGGGGGGGGGGGGGGG
>PYAF01000353.1:472503-497213 GCA_007407185.1 Glycine tomentella
CTTTTGTTTTTCCTCTTCAGACTTTCAAGTTATTATTAGAGTATATGTTCAAATTCTTTGTATTAGGGTCTACTGTCTTACAGTAGTCCTGCAGTAGGCAGTCATTTGTACTGTAACAAGTTAGTTACTAGTCTAGTCAGTGCTGAGTCAGCACCTAGGTAGCTTCTCAAGGACTCTTTTCAGAGGTCTATAAATATCTGTATGTAACAGATTTAGAGAGAAGATAGAAGGAGAGAGAAGAGAGGAGTAAGAGAATTGTATTGAGGAATTCAACCCAACTAAAAACAGTTTACAACTCTTTTTATATAACAGTTACAGTTATGTAACTGTCAACAACCTAAGTTAGTTATTGACAGCTGTAACACAGCTGTCCTAACTAATAACTAACTACCAGCAGTCTGACTACTAACAATTGTTAGACTTACTGATTTAGCTAAAAAAGAAAATACAGTGTCGAGTGATTATACTCCAATAGTATTGTTTTGCAGTACTTCTTTTAATGCAGACAATTCTTTTTATATATATATACTAATTATTTTTGCTGGCCAAAAAAAAAAATCTTCCAACTCAAAGTCTTGTAGTTATTTATGTATTCTTAAGTGGCCTTGAGTTTCATGGTTCATGTGTTACTTATTTTTGTCTCATAATGATTTTCTTTTTATTGTCAATTTTCAGGGTCTAACCATCCTTGCATTCAATGATGGAAACTTTAATGCCAAGACTTTGCGAGAAATTCTTAGTCTTGGACCTACATTTGTTGTGATGAAATTTTTTGAGAGTGTGTATTTTTCACCATTTGTTTATATTTTCACATTTTCATCATATATTTTCTTGTCACCATTTGGTTATATTTTCACATTTTCATTTCTTTTAGGTGTTCTGGACATATTCATGATGTATGGTGCATATTCAACAACAAGACGCTTAGCTGTCTCTCGAATTTTTTTACGTTTTCTTTGGTTCAGCCTTGCTTCAGTTTTCATAACTTTCCTTTATGTGTATGTATGCCTTCAGTTATAATAATTTTGTTCTTATATTGTCACATTCTCATCCTTTTATCTATTTGTTTTGATTTTTTTTATTCGTATGACGTGATTTTACATTTCCAGCTGTTTGTGCATGACTGCAGAAAAGCACTCCAGGAAGAGAGTAAAAGTAATGGAAACTCGGTTGTCTTCAGATTGTATGTGATTGTCATAGGGATTTATGCTGGTGCCCAATTTTTCATTAGTTTCCTCATGTGGATACCAGCATGTCATCGTCTAACAAATCAATGTGATCGTTGGCCTTTAGTTCGCTTTGTGAAGTGGCTACGCCAGGTTTATATGTCTTCTTCAGTTGCATTAGTTGTTGCTAATTATATTAGTTCTTTTAATTTTGTTTGTTCAATATACTGTGGTATTATGCTGACTGATGGGTTTGACTTTATTGTCGTTTTTTCTGTTGACTGATGAAGGAACGACATTATGTCGGACGGGGAATGTATGAAAGGAGTTCAGATTTCATAAAGTATGCACTAGATTTGTCTTTTTTCTATTTTTTAAATTCTAATACATGTTGTAGGAAAATCAAGATTCCTGCTTCCCCACTCTAGAGATTTATTGTTTCTGTTGACTGATGAAGGAACGATGTTATGTTGATTTATTTATTCTTTTTAAATATTGCATGTGCTCCGTAATTAATTTTACATGCAAGCTGAAGTTGTGCATTGTTGCACTGATTAGTTTGATACCTTGCCCCTTTTCTCAGGTATATGCTGTTTTGGCTGGTTATTTTGAGTGGAAAATTTGCATTTGCTTACTTTCTTCAGGTTAGTGATACATAGCCCTTGGATCTGTAGATACACATTTGGAATTATACATAATTTTTTCGTGTGAAGGTACATACACCGGTGAGTTATATGCATGTATGTTTGATTGTCTTATTTTTCTTGGTTTGTAGATCAGGCCTCTGGTGGACCCAACAAGGGCTATTATAAAAGAGGATAACATAAATTACTCTTGGCATGATTTTGTGTCTAAAAGTAAGCACTGATGTGCTTGGCTGTGGTTATGTCTTTGCTGTTTTCTTTTTGATATTAGTAATCATTAGAGTGCCTTTATTTTTGCAGATAATCATAATGCTTTGACAGTTGTTAGCGTGTGGGCTCCTGTGGTTGCTGTAAGTATAGTTTCATTGTTTGTGTACCTCCTCCCCCCCTTCTTCAAATATGTTAATCATAAAAGGAGGATATCTTGTTCCTTTTTAATCTGTCTTTCTCAATGGGGAAGAATGTCTGACAAGAGGTCCTTAAAGTTTGGTGTATAGTAGCAGTGTTGTTAATATAGTCTGTTATGCAGTTTCATAACTTTTTTGGATTTAGCTTTATTTGCATTCAATATAAGTTTTTCAGCAAAAATCTCTTGTTTGAGCATTTTAAAAATGACATCTTCAGGAGTTTGAAAATATTGTCTACTTAGCTGTTGTAATTTGAAATATTATATCTTCAGGAGTTGCTGAACTTAGTACTGAGGGTTGTATTTCACTGGTTTAGTAGTTAATAAATAGTATAGAAGCTTTTAGGTGATGGGAAAACCTTCAATTTAACTGTTTTGTAAAATTGCTTCCCCCCTCCCATTTTTAAGTGTTTTGATGGCTGTTTCCGATTTGTTAATTCCCATTCTTTCAGATTTATCTTCTAGATATTCATGTGTTGTACACACTTGTATCGGCTGTCTACGGATTCTTACTGGGGGCAAGAGATCGACTGGGAGAGGTAAGTACCTTTTTGATAATATGCTATTATTATTAATATCTTTTACCTGTTGCTAGTCTTGTCCTGTATATTTCAGAATTTAAGATTAGTTGGCATAACTTTTTTTTGTGGTTGTATGTCGTCACCACCAGATTAGGTCATTGGAAGCACTGCACAAACTTTTTGAGCAGTTTCCCGGAGCTTTTATGGACACACTTCATGTTCCTCTACCCAACAGGTGCTGCTTGTGAAATGTGCTTTTTCCTGTTTTATGATCTGCATTCTGTATTTGGAAGATAGTTGTATATATGTAATTCTATAATTTTGGGGAGGTTTAGGACCTAGCAGAAAGTCAGAACTCTGATGTCTTTTGCATCTATGCATTAAGCCACCTCTGTTCTGTTTTGTTCTTGCTAGGGTGTATTCATGGCAGTACTACTTGTACTGCTGTTACTATATTTTTATTAATATAATTATTTTTTTTGATAAAAAAAAAGTGTCCTATCTCTGTTGTAGCTCTCCGAGAATATATCCTCTCTTCTTTCAGATTTTCCCCTTAAATAGTACTGTTTTTTGTATAAGCTAATATAGTTTTTCTCAATATTTTATATTTTCAGGAGTTCCCATCAGTCGTCTGTTCAGGTCAGCCTTTTGCTATACATAAAGGAAGACATAATTTGGTCTAAATTCATGTTTATTTGCTTGATACCTGTGTACTAACACCAAAATAGGAAAATTTTTTATGTTGATGGGAAGGTTACAATACACTGGTCTCATGTTTGCTGAACATTTGTTTTGAACTTGAGTAAATATTACTTATTCAATTACTCTTCATCCAAAGGTTGTGGAGAATAACAAGGTTGATGCTGCTCGGTTTGCCCCCTTTTGGAATGAGATCATAAGAAATCTAAGGGAGGAGGATTATGTAACCAACTTGTTAGTCATGGATACTGCTATACATTTTCTTGGCTTTATTTATCTTTCTTCTTTCCTTCTTAATTAATACCTGAATGGTCATGTTTTCCTTGCTCACAGCGAAATGGAGTTGCTTTTAATGCCTAGGAATTCTGGGGATCTTCCTCTGGTTCAATGGCCACTTTTTCTAGTTGCAAGCAAGGTACTTCAGTGATTATAATCATTGTCAAGATGTGATTTAAAGGCCTTTTTTTGAGTGTTTAATCAAGTGCCCTGTAATTGTTCAAATTTTATGTTTATGCTAGAATGTTTGGTCCTAGTGTATCTGAATATCTTTATTCGCATAAAATCTAGAAAACTCAATCTTCATAAAATTTGGCTCAAAATGAGGGATGCCACCTTATAAAAAAATCAAATTAAATATCTTCGCTATTGTCGTCACCTCAAAAAAGTTTGTGAAAATAGGTGGATTTCCTCATTTGGGTCAATACAGGACCCTAACTCATGTGGGCTTTATCTGGATGAATGCACAAGTAGAATCCTCACTCTTCTCTAGCCACAATTTGTGTCTTCCCAGATTTGTATTGATGACATGAATTGATGTTTTTGAGAATATAATTTAATTGTACAATATGAATACAAAACTTTACATTTCTGATTACCTTGGTTCAAATTTCTAGATTTTATGCTGCTCTGTTTGCTTTATTTGCAAACTGAGGCTTGTCCAACTAGAAAAAAATATGCTTCCTTATAATGATATTGAAAAAATGTGCATATGTGAATTTTAGTCATTGGTTATATATTGGGAAGTGTACAATGTTTTGTGAACTGTAACACAAACAGAGCCTACATCTTATCCCAGATTGCTTTGCATATATATTTATGCTGTATTGGTTTTTCTCATTTACTGACTTTTTGCTCTTATGTTTTCTTTTTGTTAAGATTCATTGATTTGTTCTTTTGCATGATTGTGTAGATATTTTTGGCTAGGGATATTGCTGTTGAGAGTAAAGATACTCAAGATGAGCTTTGGGATAGGATTTCCCGAGATGATTATATGATGTATGCTGTTCAGGAGTGTTACTATACTATTAAATTCATTTTGACAGAGATATTAGATGATGTGGGAAGGAAGTGGTAAGTGTAAATTGTAACAATTAGTGTATTGAGCTGTGTTTCCTCTATATGTTAAACCTGATTTATGATATTTGATATGTTTGTTTGCAATTGTTTCCATTTTACCAGGGTTGAAAGGATATATGATGATATTAATGCTAGTATCACAAAGAGGACTATTGATGTGGACTTCAAACTAAGTAAATTGGCTGTTGTGATATCAAGAGTAACTGCATTGATGGGGATCCTGGTTCGTATTTAATGCTCTTGAATTATTTTATGAAAGTCTGCTTGTTTTTTTTCTATTCAGTATAATTCTGGTTTGGCATATTCTTCCTTTTTTTTTTCTTGTGTTCTTTTCTTCTTTCTAATCTATTCTTGCATATATTGTTTTTGTGAATATTTGTAAAATGGGACCTATGGTCTGAACTTATTCTTTATATTGGCATCTTGCAGAAAGAGACTGAAACACCTGAACTGGAAAGGGGTGCAGTTAGGGCTGTGCAGGATCTGTATGACGTTATGCGACATGATGTCCTTAGCATAAATCTGAGGTTTGTCGCAATTGATTTTTAAATATAGTCATCCTGATTGCCTGCATCAGGAATTTCATCCCCTTGGATTAATCTTGATTTATTTTTTAATTTAGGGAGAATTATGATACTTGGAGTTTACTGAGCAAAGCCAGGGATGAAGGGCATTTGTTTGAAAAGTTAAAATGGCCCAAAAATACAGATTTAGTATGCTCTAGTCATAATTGTCTATATTTTTGTTCAAATAACTTGTCTATGAACTTTTTAACCATTGATTGCATGCAGAAAATGCAAGTCAAAAGATTGTATTCACTGCTGACTATCAAAGAGTCTGCCTCAAGCATTCCGAAAAACCTTGAGGCCAGGCGACGGCTGCAGTTTTTCACAAATTCACTTTTTATGAAGATGCCTCGTGCAAAGCCAGTTCGGGAGATGTTATCCTTTAGGTAAATCTTTTTCTCTTGGAAGAAATTATTACCCTTAGTGTTTTCATGCTTATCCTTTTTTTTTTTTTGTGCAGTGTTTTCACTCCTTATTATTCTGAGATTGTGCTTTATAGCATGGCTGAACTCCTAAAGAAAAATGAAGATGGCATTTCAATTTTGTTCTACCTTCAGAAGATATATCCAGGTAGTTTTTGCTCGATTTTGCTTCTATCAGAATATCAAAGTATAACGGATGGCCTGCTTGATTTAATGTGGATTAATTGAAACTGATCAGGTTGGTTCTATTTCAGCCTGATCCAGTTATTTACTTTTGGGTTGATATTCAGATCAACCTGCTTATTTTCATTCTGAAAATAATTTGGTTAAATTAATTTGTTTATCCCTATAATTTTTGGGAATGTTCACATGCGTTCATATATATATATATATATATATATATATATATATATATTTTTTTTTTTTTTTTAATTCTGAGCAGTTATAGGGCTAGCCTGATTTAAGCAGTTTTTCTGAGCTCTTAGTTGTTATCCACTAATTGATATTTTTTGTAATTCACTGCAGATGAGTGGAAAAACTTTCTTGCCCGAATTGGCCGTGATGAAAACACACTAGAGAGTGAACTTTATGATAATCCTAGTGATATTCTTGAACTGCGATTTTGGGCTTCATATCGGGGGCAAACATTGGCTAGGACAGGTGATGTTCATCAATATTTTTACTAATGAACTTGATTTTCTTCTTATGTCTTCTTTGTTTCTAGTCCAAGCGTGGTTATCGGTGATGATAAAATATATTTTAATATTATGTAATATGTTACACAGAATCCTAAATATCAAAAGTTAGGTAAAATTTCAAATTAGCATAGAATGATCTTATTATATACAGTGATGCCTGGTTGGTAAAATATTATTGGGAAATGTTGAATTGATGTATAAATTATGTAAATTTTGTTGGTAAAAATAAATATTCATTAATATTAGTATAATACAGTTTAGATGTAATATTTAAGAATTTGCGTGATAAATAATGGGTGATATTTAGCAATGGCAAAAGGCATGGCCAAAAGTAAGGATAACAACTTAAAACCCAAATTCATGTCCCAAGGGCATAACTTATGCATTTGGGTAAGATTAAGCCTGAGCTGACAATATCTAACCATGACAGCCTTTGATGATTTGTATCTAGTCCAGGAAATTAATTACCAGTTTGATAAGTTGGCTCCAATTGACCTATGAACTGATTCCGATTTCCAGGGTGTGGATCGGCTGGTCAATCACTTTTCCCCATAATTTCATAGTGTAGTTCATATGTTTTTTCCCTTTGTAGTTTACACTTTAACACAATTTTATACATTTCCCTTGTTGAATGTAGGTACCAAGTGTTGCTCTGCTTAGATACATTTTCTCACATCACAAAATCTTATTAAATAGCTTAGTGATCCAAGCAATACCTTGTGTCCTACACATTTCAAAATTTCAGTAGGATACATCCATCCTCTTAACTACTTTTTACCTCTACAACTCGAATTGTACAATAGTATGCCAAATTTTGTTTGTTCGCTTAGGTTTCTATGCCCCCTTATTATATGTCAATTCTTGTCCATGATTGAAAAGCTTAAAAAAAATATTCTCCCATGTCTCTTTGATATCATGATCTTTCCTTCTTAATCCTTAATATCTTGCTCTAGATCTCATGTTTTCCTTTCTCTATTTATGGCAAGCTTATACATCTACATTCTCTATTATTTGTCCCAAGATCATGGTAAAAAACTTTAAAAGCTTAGGATGATGCCTCGCACACAACTTTCCTTGTCTCATTTCTAGTAATATTATATCTTGCCTAACAAGAGCCCTTAGGTTTGGAAAATGAACAATGCTGAAATTTACATAATTATGAAGAGTGGGGATTTCAAGGACTGAATCAATTGGTCATAGGGGTTCAAATACCTAGTTTAGATTGACATTAAGCTGCTTCCATTGTTAGGAAACATCAAAGGTTGCTCTATAAAGTTTAATGGCACTGCTTTTTCTGTCTTCATCGTATATATGTATCACAGTTGTCATGGTTATAGCAAGCATGATGAGTAAGAACTGAGAAATTAGTCCAAACAGATTATGTCATTAAAATGTAATATTTTGTTTTAGTGGTGTTGATGGAGAGGATTGCTACTAATTGTTAGCAAGGTAGGAAACGTAGACAAGACACATGCTATTATGCAATTGTTGGAATGATTTTTTTATTTTGATCAGCAAATAATATATATTATAATAATAGCATGACAAAAAAGCCCTCTGAAAGTTTCACTTGAAAGTAAAGGAACTTTTGTCTTTCAGTATATTTTTAATACAAGCACCAATCACAATTTTATTGGCTAAAATGACTAACCCTATTAAGGGAAATAACAAAAAAAAGGAAATGGAGAAATAATGAGATATATGTCTAAATCTTATAATATCAAAGAAATCTAACGCAAGATATTTACTACATTTTCTGTTCTTTGTTGTCTGAAATGCACAGTTCGGGGGATGATGTATTATAGGAAAGCTCTTATGCTTCAGACCTATTTGGAGAGGACAACAGCTGGAGGTAAGGACAAAGAACTCCATGGTTTTCCTTACATTAGTATGTTACTATGTTGTAATTTCCCCCCGTTAATATAGATTTGGAGGCTGCAATAGGATGTGAAGAAGTAACTGATACACATGGCTTTGAATTATCCCCTGAGGCACGTGCCCAGGCGGATCTTAAGTTCACTTATGTTGTGACATGTCAAATTTATGGTAAGCAGAAAGAAGAGCAAAAGCCTGAGGCTGCTGATATTGCTTTACTTATGCAAAGGTGGGTTCACTTATGTATTTTTTTTCTTTGCTAATTGATTTTCTTAGTTATTGAATGCTTAAGTTTATAGTTGCATCTTTTTTTTTCTCCCAATTATTTATTATTTTAGAAATGAAGCTCTTCGGGTCGCTTTCATTGATGTTGTTGAAACTTTAAAAGAGGGAAAAGTGAACACAGAATACTACTCAAAGCTTGTGAAAGCTGATATCAATGGGAAAGACAAGGTGCTATTCTTCTACACTTTTTGTATATACAGAAGCATTTTCTACTTTTTATATGTGTTCTTTAGTTATGATTCAGGACATAGGGTTCTTCTTAAGTCTGGTTGAAAAACTTAGCTGTTAATCTGTTGTAACAGGTTCTAATAACTGAATTATCTACAACAGGAATAAAATAACTATTTGTTACTTTTACTTTTGCTAGCTTTTGTTATTGAATTAGATTTCCATAATTGCTTAGGTTGCTTTCTTTTACTCGTGCTACCTCCCTTTATTGAAATAGATTGCTTTCGATATTTTTCACTCCATTTATTGAAATTTTTTGTCGGCGCAGGAGATATACTCGGTAAAATTACCTGGAAATCCCAAATTGGGAGAAGGGAAGCCCGAGAATCAAAATCATGCAATTATATTTACGCGTGGAAATGCAGTCCAAACAATTGACATGAATCAGGTGAAGTTTTTGACTAATTTCATCATAATAGATTGTGTAAGGACCCATGTTGTATTCTCCTGTTGTGCCCTCTCCTATTTTGTTAGCCATTCTGTCTTATGTGATGCATTATATACTTATATGTTATCTTCATGGCTTTCATCCACTTCATTTTATATAAATAAACTTCGTAGAAAATTTACTATTTCATGATTTTTTGATAATGTATAAGTTCTTTGCTGTTGCTTTATGTTTTAATGCCTAGTAGAATTTATTATAGGACAACTATTTTGAGGAGGCTTTGAAGATGAGGAACCTTCTTGAAGAATTTCATTCTGATCATGGGCTTCGTCCTCCTACTATACTTGGTGTTAGAGAACATGTATTCACTGGCAGGTATGTGCTCTGCTTACATCCTTTGATAGTGTCCTTTTCGGACTTGGTTTTACTGCATTTGTGGCTGTGTAACATCTCTGTTACTGTATGCAGTGTCTCGTCTTTAGCATCATTTATGTCCAATCAAGAAACTAGTTTTGTGACTTTGGGGCAGCGAGTTTTAGCAAATCCATTGAAGTAAGCCATTTTAAATTGAATAATGATTTCTCTTGTCAAGATTCACATTAAGTATGACAATGATGCTCTATTCAGGGTCCGCATGCACTATGGGCATCCTGATGTTTTTGATAGAATATTCCACATAACCCGTGGTGGTATCAGCAAGGCTTCCCGTGTTATCAACATTAGTGAAGATATCTATTCAGGTATGGCTGTTGCTTTTGCTGCATAGTTATTTTGCTGTTCTGGTGCTGGGGGGCAAAATGCTGCAAATTCCAATCAAGTAATTTAGCTACCAATCCTACCATTTAAATGTTTTAAAAACCTCTTGGCTATAGTATTATTTTATAAACACTTCAGAGCATAATTATTATATTCTAGTTACATTTATTCTAGCGAACATATTTGATGATTATAGGCATGTTCCCACTCCAAATAAAATGCAATAGTTTAAATACATTGCTGGTAGTGATGGTATTTTATTTATTAGGCAGAATATAAGGTTTTCAGCTGATTTAACTCTAATGCATTTTCAAAAAAGATGGAATGGGTTATGGGTATGAGTGCTCTTTTCTGTGTCCTATCCCTTCCATTGGTTGAACATTTGTTGCATCCTGGATTTTCACTAATGGGGTTGTCAGGATTTTAATTATTTTCCCAACCTCTCTTGGTGATCAGCTCTGTTGGAAATCCCACATCAATTAGTGATATGACCAAATTTATAAGAGTATACTTACTCAGTAGGAGTCTTTATCTTTTTTCTTGTATTACTGATGTTATTAGCCTTAGCTTCTAACTGTTAGTTGTATCTAGACAACTAGAGTTTTACAGATGTACTCTCAACTAACTTCAGTTAGTTGTATTGGGAAAAATCCAAGTCCCACATCGGTTAAAGATAAAGTCAAAATAGAGTATATAAGTGAGGGAGTGTATTGGGAAAAACCTGAGTCTCACATCAGTTAAAGATAAAGTCAAAATAGAGTATATAAGTGAGGGGCAACCCTCACCCCTTGAGCTAGCTTTTGGGGTTGAGTTAGACTCAAACTCACATTCTAAGAATCTAAGAAGTTGACAGTTAGGATCTAGTGTATATTCCTACATGTAGTCTGTTCATAGTGGGTTGAATTCATTTTATCCTCAACATGGTTTAACAATAATATCTTCTCTCTAAAACTCTTACATACTAAAAGTATATAAGTGGGGAACAACCCTCACTTTACAAGCTGGATTTGTAGGTTTGAGTTAGTGGCAAACTCAAATTTAAGAAGCTCTTCTAAGTAGCTTAGTTATTGTCTTTAGCTGAGTTCGATAGATCTTAGGAAGTTGTGATATTTTAATTGTTCTCTGAAAATATTAGTATTTATTAGGTATCTTTGTAATCATTATTATTATTATTATTATAAATAGATCAATCTTCTTAGTGGTAATCAAACTCGGCCAAATTCAGAAAATATTTGTTTCTCTCTTCTCATAACAAATTTACTTATTTACTCATTTATGCTGTGTAATACAGTTTTATTTGTAGTAGTGATGTCAGGATTTGGGTCAAGACAGACACCTGATGTGTTTTGGCTTAAGCTCTTATTGTATTGCTGTTTGAAATTGTTTTCTTTTTGCCTAGCTTTTCCCTCTTCTGCTCTTTTTTTTATATTGTTAATTCACAGGATTCAATTCAACCTTACGACAAGGAAATATTACACATCATGAATATATTCAGGTGAGACTTGTTGTTTAATGATGCCTCTACAAAAATCCTTTTCTAATATTAAATTTACAGGTTGGTAAGGGAAGAGATGTTGGGCTCAATCAGATTGCACTATTTGAAGGAAAAGTTTCTGGTGGTAACGGTGAACAAGTTCTCAGTCGTGATGTATACAGACTTGGGCAGCTTTTTGATTTTTTCCGGATGCTGTCTTTTTATTTTACAACAGTTGGATACTACTTTTGTACCATGGTATGCCAATTATGTGTCATTTATTTTTGTTGATTGAATGAAATTGTATGTCAGTGCACCTAGACTACAACACAAGACAACAGACAACGAAACCCTTTTACACTCTTTTTGGACATAAACCTTCATGCTGGAGTATAGTCATTCGCGTGGCCTACCTTTGTTACTGATGAAATCAGTCATTGCTGTCTTTAGAGCCTCCATAAACAAATGTCACAAAGTGATGGGGAGATTGTCAGTTGGATGAAATGTTGAAAACTTCAGTTATCTTTGCATTCACACAGTGCGTATCAACAAAAGGAGAAAATCTACCTAGAATTGATACTCTATAGTGGTGAATTTTGGGCAATGAAGTGCCAACGTGTGCCAAAAAAAATAAAAGGGTAGCAAAAATTATAATGTTGAGATGGAGTAGATTATTGAGAAGAAGATGACAGGAACTTGCTTGAGGTTGTTTTGTATGAAGAAAAATGACACTTGCTCTTTTGAGCAAAATGAAGCAAATGAATAATATTTTAGTTTAAGAGCTTAAAGAAGGATTTTCTGTAACTGTGTGTTTTGTATCACACATATAATTCTTATTTATAGAGAAACAGATTACAATATAGGGAAACATAATGACTAATAATGAGTATAATCCCTAATTATCAGCTTCAATTCCCTTTACAAATCATATCTTTAACAAGTTTAGACCTACGGAAACATAAAGATGACCTTAACTTAAATGGTTTTATTGATTGAGCAAGTAGTCATTGTGGTAATGGTTGTTTTGTGAAGAAGCAATAGCAGCTGGTAACTGGTTTTGTTTACAATTCAGAATGAGAGGAAGAAGCCACCCATGCATACACTAGCACTGACATTGTAACACATCTCATAGAAATTTCCCACAGTTCAATTTTAGAATCATCAACATACATATATTTATATCTAAACTTTTCTTCATCTGAGGATTTTTTCTTTTTCATCCTGCAGCTAACTGTGCTGACTGTATATGCCTTTCTTTATGGGAAAGCGTATTTGGTAAGTTGGATTTTGTTAAACTTTTATGGTTGTTTATCTGCTTTATTCAAAATTATCTTTTCCTTTTGTTCAAAATTTCATAGTTTTATAGTGGCAAATGTTTATTATTCACGCCAGATTCAAGTCTATGGTTAGTCTTGAGTTGAACATGGTTTAATTTCACTTTTTTTTCACATTCTAGATGGGGTTGTTTTGTCATTTTATGGTATTTTTCCTTGTTTTGATTTGCAACGATCTCTCAGTTTACAAGTTTTATTTAGCAATTTATGTTTACATGTTATTGGCAATAGACAAAGGTTGTGTATAGAAGTTATCAATACAAGAACACTGCTAGTATAGTACTATAGTTATGTACATTCATTACTTATTACTGAACTTATTTCTATACTTATGAACACAAATGCAATATGCTTTCCAGGCACTATCTGGTGTTGGTGAAACCATTGAAGAAAGGGCCAGGATAACTAAGAACACTGCACTGACTGCTGCTTTGAATACTCAATTTCTCTTTCAAATTGGTATCTTCACTGCTGTGCCAATGATCTTGGGCTTCATTCTTGAGCAAGGTTTCTTGAGGGTAAGTGTGTCTCCTTTTCTTTATCTTAATAGATGTGACCAAAGAAATCCAGTTGAACAAGTTAGCTTATATTAGCTATGTTGAGACAAGTTGTATCCAATCAATTCTGTTATTCTTACAAAGATTTAACTTGTCATGATTGTTTCACTAGGCATGATTAAAGAACCAAATGCTTTGTTTTTCAATCCCCACTATACTTTTTGCCTCAAGTATTCTTGGCTATATTGGCCATTTTATCTTACTGTTACTATTTGTATTTTAAAAAAAAAGGCCTTGGTAACTTGCGCAAGTGTACATCCTGATTACATCATCTTTTATTTGGCTACTATCCTACATCTTTCAGGCATTTGATTATTATTTCAGTTAACCTGGTATTTTCTTCATCTCTGTTGAATCTGTCTTGATCTTATATATTCAATGCCCCACAAGCAAAAATATTGATTTTTTCAAAGAGATGTAGAGGTAAACCGAAACTTACCTGGAAAAAGGTAATTAAATAAAACTTGATGGAGTGTGATATAGATTGGTGGAAGGTGTGTCTTAGGACGGAATGGAGAAAAGTTATAAGCTTGGTGGAGGGTTAGACTCATTATTATCTTTATGTTCCAGACGGCCTCTTTTTAGTTCTTTTCTTCTTTTTTCCCTTCCTTCTTTCATCCTTCTTTTCTTTTATCTTATTTTCTTTTCTTTTGTCTTATTCCCCCCCCCCCCCCTTTTTTTTCAACTTCCTCGTATCTATCATTGAGTTCATCTACCACTGACCCCAATTAACTTGGGTTAAAGGTGCTGTTGATGTTGATGTTTTTATTTTTCCAAATATTGCTCTGCAGGCCATTGTCAGTTTTGTCACAATGCAGTTCCAGCTTTGCACTGTCTTTTTCACATTTTCCTTGGGTACAAGAACCCATTACTTTGGTCGGACCATTCTTCATGGTGGTGCACGGGTTTGTCTGCCTACTCTATGCCGTCTCTTTCTGTACTTCTGAAATGTTAATCTGTTTATTTGTCAACAGTATCAAGCAACTGGCCGCGGGTTTGTTGTTCGCCATATCAAATTTTCAGAGAACTACAGACTCTACTCTCGCAGTCATTTTGTTAAAGGGTGAGACTTGCTGTTTTTCTAAGTAGACAATACATGAGAATATCTGGTGTGCTTATTGTGCTACATTAAGTTTCCAAAATTTCAAATTATTTACATGTAGAAATTCAGGGAAATTCAGAAAAAGAAAAGAGAGATGAGAGTTTTATTGGCCAACCTTAACAGTAGTTTACAACTGATTATTTATCGGCTCAGCTGTCATCGTGACAGCTGACATAACTATCTAACCGCCTAAGCTACCCAAGGGTTCAGTTGAATAACACTAGTTCATTCCCTTTCTAGCATTATTTGCTTATCTCATCAGTTTCCCATCACTGATAAGAAATTTCAAGCAGCATAAAATTTCAAAGTATAAAATCAACATTTTTTTTTACTCTAAGTGTCCGTCTTTACTACAGTATAACTTCACATTTCTTATTATGATGCATTTCTTGAATATGATTATTTAGAACAGTTGTATTAACAGGAAACGATATATTTGAGAATTCTAATTGGATATATATGTTGAAGATTTAGTGTGGGAATGATGTTTCATTGAGAAAGAAATGTGCATGGATTGTTTGAGAGGGGATAACATGTTACCTTTGCTCTTTTGATAATAGGGTAAAGGTTTAGGGAGTGATGAGGTTGTCCTGTTTCAAGGTCAGGACACGCGTTAAGCCTCAGCACGAGCTTATAGTGATATTTTGAGGCAATCTACAAATGAAGCTCCACTAGTAGGAATCACATCCAAGACCTGGGTCAATGTAGTTTGATTACTACTTGGTCCTACTTGATTACCCCTATGTATTAATTAGACTCATTTATAAAGAAAATGATGGTTGTAGCCTTGATAGCGAACAGAGGTGTCATGCCCAATTGCCTTATTTAGTATTCACTAGAAACTAAAATTTGTGGATCTTAAATTATGATTTCATTCCCGATTAGATTCAGTTACAACATAGCTTTTATACTAGATCTAAGAGTCTTGCAAGGCAAGCTTCTAACAGTTAGTTGCCAGCTTTCACTGGAGAGAGAGAGGTTTAGTGATTGCATCTAACTGAGGGTTAGCAGAAATGAACTGAGCTTATTTGACTGCTGTTACTCTAAGCACTCAAATTGTTTGGGCTGATGGTTTTAGAATACTCTTGCATGTTTTTATTTATGAAATTATTCTCGTTTAGATTGGATACCTGTTTTCCTTTCCCTGGAATGTAATAATTGTATTCCTATGTTTTGTCCTCAGGTTGGAGGTTGCACTTTTGTTGATAGTATATCTTGCTTATGGCTCTAATGAAGGTGGTGCACTCTCATATATTCTTTTGAGTATAAGCAGTTGGTTTATGGCTCTATCCTGGATGTCTGCTCCATATTTATTCAACCCATCTGGATTTGAGTGGCAAAAGTAAGTATTATCTATTTATCTTTTTGTATTCTGCCCGGCATGTCTCATGATTGTTTTCCTGACGGTGTTTTTAGGGTGGTGGAAGATTTCAGAGATTGGACAAATTGGCTACTCTACCGAGGTGGAATTGGTGTTAAGGGAGAAGAAAGCTGGGAAGCTTGGTGGGAAGAAGAACTGGTAATTAGTGTTTTGCCTTAATCAATAAATTTTTTTTCTTGTTTTTAAATATTTTTTATCCTTATCTATTAATATGGTGTTTGATAATTTAACTCTCATAAAATCTCATATAAGTACAATGATGTCTTGCAGATATATGTATCCTATAGTTGTATTTGGCTCATGCCTTGTTCCTTAACGTGATACGATCTATGGTGTCTTTTAAATTTTGTGGGGTTGAGTTGGTAATTTTTTTTATAGGAAGCCTACATTTTCTGTAGGTCTCGTCAGCATTGTGAATAGCTGTATCATCAATTTTCTAGTGTATGCCATTTAAATCGTCATGTAGCATGCTAAATTCGGTGCATATTAGGAAGTAGTACTAGTGACAACTTAATTGCTCTCTTATAATTTGTATTTGGCTGTGATTATCTTTGCAATCCTTATAAAATATAAATATATCATTCAGGTGATGCTCAAGCACATTTGGAAGAAAAAAAACTGTTTCTCATTTTAGTACAAATGATTTAGAGGTCAAGGGTTTTTATAGACATGATTCACAACAAAACATTATAGAAATGATTTAGAAGTTTCTCATTTATTTCAATGGTTTTTGTAAATGCCAAAAGTGTGGATTTGGTGAGGAAATATATAAACTGTGAAAGGGTGTGTCCACTGTTTATTTGAATTAAAGCACCTTAACAACTTGACACACTTTTAGATCAGTGGTATTGTGTGCGTTACTTTCTCACTTTACATATTTCCTCACTTTAGACGAGTTAAATCCCAAAAATTTGTTGCAATATGCAATGTGAGCAGTTGTCTTGGTTGGAGCAGATTGTCTATGCTTTTAGGGGCATTTCGTTGTTGCATATATCACTGGATCAGATTGCCTATATGAATTTTCTCTAATGCACCACTCATTTCATGAGAGTTTCCATTTCTGACATGCAGCCTACACAGCTTTATTAAGATTCTTAATATCTTTGGTTCCATTTCTGGTTTATCATTCATTTATTTATTATTTGTTACGATTCAAAATTTATCTTTCAAATTCGGCTCTGTATGCAAAGTTGGATAAAGATGACGGGTAAAGGCTGTTGGTCATGCTTTCTTCAGCCAACCTGAAATTTTTAATTTTTTTTATCAGCAAAAGTAATATGTATTATTGTAATAAGATGATTACAATTGGTTCTGTTCTATTTACATTGCCACCCTGCTACATATAGACCTATGGAAACCTAATACATGCAGTGATGCATGAATTATGTATCCAAAAGCCTAGATATATGTAGGTACCTACTGGAAATTCAATCTATATTAAGTATATATTACTTGCTTAATAATTTAGTTAGATAATATAATTAAATTGCAACAGTTAAGAGCAAGCTAACCCATAAATTAAACATTCTCTCTTCCTCAAAATGTTAGGCTCTTCGATGGTTAGATAATATAATTAAATTTGTCATATATTCCCTCAATTTAACATTTGGTTTCATCATTGTTTGACTTTATTCAAATATCTGTCTGAACATTCATAAATTATTCCATCAACAGGCTCATATCAGGAGCTTGGGTTCAAGGATAGCAGAAACGGTTCTGAGTCTTAGATTTTTCATCTTTCAATATGGTATTGTGTACAAGCTTAACGTGAAAGGAACAAGTACTTCACTGACGGTATTACCTGCTTATATACAAGCTTATTTTTCTTGTTTCCAGTTTTTGTGGAAGTTGTGTGATTAATTAATAATTAGTGTACACAGGCTTTTATTTATACTGCTTACATGTGTTCTAGTCCAAGATGATCCCTAACTTGACTCCCAAATTACAGAACTTGTTATAACTATACATTTAATACCTAATTACTTATTTATCACATGCTTAATATCTGTAACTATTCTTTCCGCTTATCTGTTTTTGAATTGCTGTCAGTTTATGATTATAACATTGTTTTCTTTTATAGTGTCCTGACTCATGTCACCATGTATGTGACATGTATTTTATCCATGTTTCCTAGGTATCAGCCACATCTTTCTGTAGTGATGCTATTTGTTTTTTGAGAATGGACTTCTTTGGTTCTGTTTAAATTATCCATATATATATATATATATATATATATATATATATATATATATATATATATATATATATAGGATGGCTTGATTTGTTCTATATTACCAGTGTTAGTATGCAATTCTTTTTACATATCTACATGTACAGAATATGAACAGGTTTGTGAACTGACAGCTTATGTTTGGCATTTTGTATAGGTTTATGGACTCTCATGGGTAGTTCTGGCTGTGCTTATAATTCTTTTCAAGGTGGAAAATATGAATTGTGTCTGTGCTCCATTTAGATGTGTATGTTGGTAATTTTGTATATTGATGCTATCTTTTATTCTTGAACAATAGGTATTCACCTTTAGCCAGAAGATATCGGTGAATTTCCAGCTTCTTTTGCGCTTTATACAAGGAATCTCCCTTTTAGTTGCACTGGCTGGTTTAGTTGTAGCAGTTATATTGACCGAACTGTCTTTACCGGACATATTTGCTTCTATGTTGGCTTTCATTCCTACTGGTTGGGGAATTCTGTCGGTGAGTTTTCTTTTCCTCTGAACCATGTGTTATTATTTATTCTTTACGCAATTGGATTGCCTGTCGTAGAATTTGGACTTTAGGACCTTATTTAATCGCACAAAACCAGCTTACAAGGTGAACAATTACATTTGTCAAAGAAACAAAAGAACAGGATCCTCTACATCTTTTCTTTAATGAAATTGTACCTTGCCCATATGGATGCCAAATCGTTTCTATTGACATTGTTTGACATCTAGAATTTTATACACCTGTCTATTCACTTTTTTGGGGTACGAAGAACTCTACTCAATGTGCTGAAATGGAGCTGATTTTATGGATTCACATCTCATTTGTATGCAGTGCCTCTTATTTTTGTGCTTTGATTGTCCTTGTTTAGATTGCTGCTGCCTGGAAGCCGGTGATGAAGAGGTTCGGACTATGGAAATCTGTTAGATCAATTGCTCGCCTCTATGATGCTGGTATGGGAATGCTCATCTTTGTACCCATTGCCTTCTTTTCGTGGTTCCCATTTGTATCAACATTCCAAACTCGCCTAATGTTTAACCAGGCTTTTAGCCGAGGGTTAGAAATTTCTCTAATTCTAGCTGGGAACAATCGCAATTCTGGCATATAGTTGTATTTGGCTCATGCCTTGTTCCTTAACGTGATACGATCTATGGTGTCTTTTAAATTTTGTGGGGTTGAGTCGGTAATTTTTTTTATAGGAAGCCTGGATTTTCTGTAGGTCTCGTCAGCATTGTGAATAGCTGTATCATCAATTTTCTAGTGTATACCATTTAAATCGTCAATTCGTCATGTAGCATTGGGTTTAATGCTATATGCAGTATCAGTTTTGAATTCTCTTATATTCTTCCAACTAACCAAACCTTCCAGAATTGAAATTCAGCACTGCCTACTTTTAATCGTGCAAAATCTATTAGCTAATTTGCTTAGACGCGTTCTCTATTCGTGCTTGTTTCCCCCTATTTTTGAGGATTAATTTGCATAGACTGTCAGATTTTACAACACAATCAGCTAACACTAACAATAAACTTGCATCTAAATTATGTGACGTATTGGCAATAAACTAGATGCTGAGGTCTTAGCTACATAAGAAATGAAGGGTTCATAAACTTGTATTCTTCAATAAACTTGTGAGTCTATAATAATTTGATACAAGTTAAATACTAAGTCCAAACTTACCGTTAAAAATTTCTTGATTTTTAGATAAAATGTCTAAAGGGTGAAAACGTATAAGAAATTAATTTAGTTTTTTTACTAATTGTGATATTTTGGTTATTAAAATTAATAAATCAACAAAATGAAATTAAAACAAAAGAAGAAAAAGATCAATGTCAAAATAATTAAAGATTATAAATAAAATACCTCAAAAAAAGATTATAAATAAAATAGAAGACAATGTTATTTATTTATTTAATTGTTTTATGGGTTATGATTCAACATGTACTTAGCAAGATACTAAGGACTATTTTTCCTACATTCAAAATTTTTCATACAAAGAAAGAAGTGAAAAATCAAATGTTTGTTATAGACATGACCAATACATATAATGCGATGAAAAATACTATATTTAGGTGATTAAAAAATGTAATGTTTTATTAGAGAGAAAGAGAAACAACGATGATGTTATGCGTGGATGCAATGACATAACTAATTGGTAATATCCATGGTTACGTGCATGTAACAAATTGTATCAATATTATAAATAAAATATTTATCCAAGGTTGTGTGACAAAAAAAATTTATATACCATTGATAATCCATCAACAAGTTAGGATCACTTTAAGTGTTCAAATCTATGTATGGCACCAAACAAGACTATATACTTATTAGATCATTGTCCAAGTTCTTTGAACAAATGGTTGCTTACCAAAGACCATGAATCTTCACCATAACTTAATAAGGAAACAATTACACGATATCGACAATTACCATCAACTTTGACATCAACAATGTTTTCAATGAAATCATGCATGCAATAGATGAAATTGATCCAACATTGGCATCTTCCTGTTTGATTTTGTTTGTTCGGATGATGATGCAGACCATTTTTGTATGGAACAACTATTTTGCACCGAATGTAATGTATCCACATACTCAAAGTAAGACGGGTCACGTTTCATTGATCTTTGATGTTTGGTCAGTTGTTCCTTTTGAGCACCTTTTGTTTTGACTTTTTTAGGAGGAGCACACATTGAGGTTAGACAAGGGTATTCTCGCATTTTACTCTTTAGAGTCACTTTGTCACACATATCAAGATCTTCAAACCGCTTGGATATGACTTTCATATCTTCTGTTTTGTGGACTTTGCACCCAACTTAACTTTGGTCTGAAAAACTTAGTATCTGCCAAAACATATGGATTGTGTTAAGTGGTATGCTATCAACAACATATCTAACTAGCTCACATGCACACAGGAGGTCATGAGTAGTTCTCATAACGCATCCACAACAAGAAACATCCAGCACAATTGACTCGCTCAAACTCAACAGCAATTTGGTTTAACGCATATCTTGATACCATGTCAATTAGTCTTTTGTATAAGGTAACTTTAAAAACATGTCTAACCACATATGTGCTTCTCTAAAGGTCAATAGTTCAGCATTTAGGCCGTAACATTTAGCAACAAAAAAATCTTTAACCCAACAAGTGCTCTTAGAACCTTTATTTCACTGTGTTGCAAGGTGATCATGTTGTTCATGACATCCCAAACACTATATAGGTCTCAAAGGCTATTCTGTAGTAATATCTTTAAGGTCTAATGTGCAAACTTAACCATACACTTAAAAAGACATAATTATTTTCAACAATTAATATGTTCTTAAAAAATACATATAGATTAACAATTTTCATACGTGTTAGTTGTAGTGTTTCCTAGATGCATCACTTTATTCGTCCATGTTGTTACAAATATTTGTCTGTGGGAAATTAACCATGTGTATTTCACAAAGTCAACAAACATTGGTAATGGTGGGTAAGCAATTTCAAACTTCATAAGACAATCATCATAGTCTTTCTCAATAAGACATTTCACCAAGACTCTCTTATGTTTCCATCATATAGTCCCATGCGTTTTTTTTCCCATAAGGATTTTACATTTTGCTTTCATATTCTTATCAATGTGAAACCGACACAAGTTGGTTGAGTTAGGGAACACAATTTTCACTACACTCATCAATGTTGAATCTTTGTCAATAACAATGACTTTAAGAAGTGCACCACTTCTAAAAAAAATACCTCTAAACCGTTAATGAGCTCACACAACATTGTTTATACGTTCACCCTCTAAATAGGCAAATGCAGTTGAAAATATCATCCCAATAGGTGTCACACCAACAATGCCAAGTAAATGGAGTCTGTATTTGTTTGTTTTGTATGTATTATCATTGAGGAATACCAGATGACATGCATTGCTTAATTTTACTACATCCGGATGTGTCCAAAATATATTACGTACAACATCTTCATCCTTTAGTCTATGCCAATCGATATACATATCACGTTCAAGTAGCTTCATTAAGTGTTGCATTTTAGTATTACTATCTCTTACAAAAGAACGATATGCATATCTTGCATTGTACATTTGCTTCATTATTGTACAATTGTTGACATTGTGATCCTTCAAATTGAGAAGAACATTCTTTGGCTTGACCATTGATTGTCATATCACCAACAATAATCTTTTCATCCTCAGTTAGTCGACCAACATATAGATGTTCAATCAATGACTTATCCAAAACATGATTATGTTTTTCCACATATTAAGTTGATCATCCACCCTTTACCTCCCGGGACTGGTTTTGCTCACAGCTTAAAAGGACAATAACATTTTCTATTACTAGTCACTGTCCGTACTAAATATTTGTTGTATGTTATATACTTTTCACTCCTTTCACAACCAATTAAAACAAATAAGGTTCTTCCCCTTTTTCCAGTGGATGTGTCAGACTTTATTATCACAGCCATAAAATCAATATCATATGCATCAGTACGAGTCCATTGCAATACGACCTACAAAAAAGATAATACATGTTTAGTCTTCTCAAATCATTCATTTACTTAATTTAACCAAATAAAAAATCATATCAATACCTTAAAAGTATTGAAAGCATCAGAACAATCAATTGAACAATCAATATTTTCAAACGCGACAACTTCCTCTCCGTTGTCTTCATTCACATTAATTTCTTCAGATATAATGTTCTCATACATCCATTCATCTTTGTCCATCTTAACAAACCATTAAAAAATAATTCAATGACAAACCAGACGAATAAATAATTATATTTACAAAATTAAAGTGTTAATATAATACAATTCAATGCATTTTTTTAAACCTAAGTAATATGTTCATTGAGTATGCTTCATACGGATGGGTGTTAAAAAAAATAAAATAACTTACCTCTGCCGCCACCACAACACCCACCGCGACGATGACGACGAAGAAGTCAAAGACAATGCAGTTACCGAACCACCGCCAGACAACGGAAGAAGGAGCTCTACGAAGAAGAACAAATAGAGGAGGTGAGAAAAAATGAAGAAGCGAAAATGAGGTGAAGAAGAAACAAAAAGAAGAAGGGCAAAAATTTGGAATGAAAATAAAAGGAATGGTGTATTTGATTTTTGAATGGCATAGGAAGAAAAATCCTACTAGGAATGGGGTAAGAAAACAAATGTTGTCCAACAATTGGTTAATTATTTGTGGGAACATTTAAAACGTTTTTATTTTTAATTAGTGTTGTGTATCTTTGACACGCGGTTTACACCAAATTTGTCCTTTTTTTCTTCTTTTCAACAGTGACAAGTGAGGGAAAGAGAGAGCACAAAGTGTATTTATGTAATTCAAGATCGGTAGGGTTGTCTTAATTATATTGGTCATTTTATATTATATTAACCTCATGGTAAAGTAGACTATCTCTTTTTTCTTTGAATAAAACCATTAATTACGTGACTGTTAGCTTATTTATTTTTAATTGGTCGTTAAGTTACACGATTTATTTTATACGTATCTAAAAGAATCCTCTATAAGGTTATACATACATCAATCTTTGTAAATTGTATTTATTTTTTTATAGTGAAAAACTTAATTTCATAGAGAATGAATGATCAAAATTCTGTGTCAAGCCATATAGGAGTATGACACAAGTCACTTGTGAGAGCTACATTGTGGTGAATCATGAAATTCGTATTATTGAATAGATAGAAATCTAGTAGTTATTCAATGAGAGAAGACGAACAATGAAGACAAAAGCACAAAGACCAGACCCAATTAATAAAGCACTATGGTCCATAAACACAATTGCAGAGTGAATGTGTCACTTTGAATAACAATTAAAAAGAGCACTGAAACTGCTGGACCCTTGACAATTTGATGTTGACAGCTCCACCTCCAGCAGTTAATTTTTCCCATCCAGGAGGAGGAGCAACATTGTTGTTGTTTCTTGCTGCATAAGCAAAAGCACTAGTCGTCAGTCCATCACTTACCCATTCAATACGGAGATTTCGCCTTCGGATTTTGGCCATCAGTCTCTCACTCTTGCACTCGTACTTGTAGTGATCGACTCCAACTCACGTGCGCCGCAAACCGTTGTGACGTCTCAAACACGTGCCCGCATTTGGGACACGTGTACGGATAGGTATGCATTCTGTCGTCGCCACAAACATTCACATTCTGTCTTCCACCACTACGTCCTGCAAAGCACTGGTTTCATGGGGAAAACAAACAGACAAGGGAGAGGGACAAAGGGTGATGATGCTTTTACTAACATCATCGGACAAATTATGATGAGACTAGTTATTACTTATTAGAGTTAAGAACCGGATAAGCAAAATCAAAATCGTTAAGAAAACGACGACGCGTTTTGAGTGGGGGCGTTGAATAATTGAATTAGTTAGACGGTGGTGCAAGCGCGAGTGATGTGGGACTTTTAGGAGCAAATTGTTGGATATGGCTCATCTTTCGCAGTCAGAAGACAACCCTTCTTGTTGGCGGGGTCAGCAGAAAGCCAACTGGGGTCCCGCTCCCAGGTGAGCGGGCGGGGGTCCGGGGAAGCCGCCCCGGCGGGGGTCCGTAGAGGCTAGGTACTGTTGTGGGCCTCTGATTCTTTGTAATATTTTACTTTATTAGTAGTTTGGGCT
>PYAF01000353.1:509541-531822 GCA_007407185.1 Glycine tomentella
CAAAAACCAAAATAATGAGCGATTTTCCATAAAAACTTTGTCATGAAAAGGTAGAAATCTTAATTTTTCAAATTAAAATTTTCTTTTATTATAAGTTAAAATATTATGTTACTTTTATTAAATTATTTAATCTAATAAATTAATAATCAAAGTAACTCATATATAACGTAACTTTTTTTATTTTCAGGAAACATTTCCATATATATTTTTAACAAACCAAATAATTTTTTTGTTTCCAAGTATTATAATTCTCAGGATTTAAAATTATACATGAAAAAAAATTCCTATCAAATGCACTTAAGATATTAGTTCCCAACAAACTAAAATAATCTCAATGGCGTAAAGCCATAGGAAAAATATGACTTGGTAGAGACTAAAATTCAAGCGAGTAAAAATTTTAGGAACCAAAATTTACCTTAAGCCAAAGAAAGAAAAAAAAAGTGTTAAGAACTCGTTATAAACTTTGAAAATGGACAGAGCAGAATGTGGCGGGGAAAAATAACCCCAAAACCTCTTTTTACATGTCTTCTCTGTCCCGCCGCTGAAGCTGCGACCATACCCATCACCACCACCGGCGACGAATAGGTTATAGCTTCATTTCTTTCTTGATATCACTTTCTCAACTTGTACTTTTCTCTTTCAACCTTCAATCCCTCCAAGCATTACACTTCTTGTTTGTTCATCTTTTCTTCTTTGACCCCAAAATGTCTAAACAGGTTTTTGATTCAACCAACATGGACGCAGCAAATGATACAGGTTCTGTGAATTTTTTTTTTCGCTCCTTTCACGTTTTTTTTTAAATAAAAAATAATTATGTTTTGATATAAATGAATATAAACTTGTTTAAGCTTTTCCGCCGGTGTTTGAAAATTATTCGATGCCAACATTTTAGGATCTCGGTATTGGGAAAAATATAAGTTTCACGTAGAATATAAATAGTATCAATACAAAATATATAAGTGGAGGATAATCCTTACCTGATGAATTAATTTAAATTAAATTAAATTCAAATCCATTTTATAAGATTTATAAATAAAGATTCCACGATGCTTGTATATATATGATCCTTATATATATTGTTTGATTTTTATTGACTTCCAATTTTAAATTGAAATACAAAATATAGAAATAAATTAAGTTATTTTTTGTGAACATGAATTTTTATGACTAAGACGATGCACTTAATCATATATTAATCTAATTTTATCATTTAGTGATAAATTCAACACGTTTTGAAACACAGAACATATCAGGATGTAAATTATTTTGGCTGTTTATTTGTATATTTATTTTCAATTTGTTTCCACTAAATTTGTTGTTTTTGTTCATAAAAAGTGGAATATAATCATGTATTGATGTCTTATTTCTTTTTGCAGTTGCTGTAGGCAGCATACTTTCTCATGGCTTTAATTAGATAAGGATGTTGAGGAAGGTTAAAGCAATGTTGATAGCACATTTGGCAGAATAAAAAGAATATATTTTGCATCTAAATTTATTAAAACAATAAAAAACTATAGAGATGTGTGTTCCCTGGGTAATAGTAATTCGCGAATCATTAAACTCTTTCTTTAATTGCGTGAAGACTTTAATTATAGATATTCACATGAAGACTGGCTTCTATCGTTAAATATTTGGAAGTGCGTGGAAGTCAATCTGATTTGAGGGATGCTTCTAGTTCATAAGTGAAGGAAGAAAGAATAAAGGTAGTTCACTTCTGAGTTCAAGTGAAAGAAATAGAGATTGACAAACCCCTCCATCTGATCCCTATATATCCTTTATGCCGATCTCAGCCAACAGTACCGAAAAAGAAAAAGAAAAAAAGGAATATTGCAAAAATTAATGGTATTTATATTAATATATATGAATTGAAATCCCATTTGGTATATGTCACTAACCCAAAATTTTCTTATCAAGAATCTTTTAAATTATATCTTTCAAGAAACATTCCATGAATAATTTTAAAAGATTAGTGTTTTACTTATTTCTCGAAGACCTTTTTTAAAAAAAAAACAAATCAGCAATGAGACATATCATTTCATAAAACACAAGTTGTGCAAATTACAAGTATAACAACCAGAGTTTATATCTGCAACAGAGGAAAACATAGTCTGCAACATACCAAACTACTTCACTGTAATCCACCAAAAGGACAGACCGTGTAGTACATAACACTCATAGATAATGAGATTGAATCTTATCCTATACCATCAAGGTTGGATCAATAACACTCAATAAACAATTTGGCTGTAATGTAAAAATTATAAGGAGTGATAATGAGACGGAATATAAATCAACTAGTGTGATTCGGATGTTTAATGAGCTTGGTATAATCCATCAAACCTCATGCGTCAATACACCACAGCAAAACGGACAAGCAGAATGCAAACATAGACATATTCTCAATGTTGCCAGGGCATTACGCTTTCAGGCTTCACTCCCTATTGAATATAGGGGGGAATGCATTCTTGCTACTACACACATCATTAACCATTCACCATCCAAGATTCTTGATGGTAAAACTCCATTCGAACTGCGTCATGGTCGTGCTCCCTCTACAGATCATCTTCGTACCCTCGGATGCTTGTGTTATGCTCAAAAGCATCCCAAAACTAAAGATAAATTTTCCCCTCGATCAGTTCGATGTGTGTTTCTTGGGTATCCACCTTCTACCAAAGGATAGAAGGTGATGGATTTAGCTTCATCCACTGTGTTTGTTTCTAAGGATGTTATATTTTATGAGAATGATATAACATCGAAGCAATCTTTGTTGACTGCATCTGAATTTATTCTGGATGTTTTGATTGATTCATCAGGGGGAATTCCTGCTGTCTCTTCACCTATTTTTGCTGAAGAGTCTCAAGAGTCACCCTCTACTTCTCCTAGTTCCGTTGACTCTAGTGAGGTGCTTATGCTTGTTCCTTCCACCTCTACAAGTGTAGCTTCTCGTCTTGCTTGCAATCGTCAAGCTCCAGCTCATCTCAAAGACTACAAATGTTACTTTTTGAACACATACATGTCTTCCTCACTACCTCATCTTGACACAATCTCAGGTACTCCTTATCCAATTTCTAAGTATGTTTCTTGTGATAGATTTTCACCCAACCATCGAGCCTTCCTTGCAACTATTGATGCTGAGAAGGAGCCTCGTAATCTTAAAGTGGCATTGGTTGATAGTCGTTGGGTTGAGGCTATGCAAAAGGAAATTTCAGCTTTGGAAGAAAACAACACTTGGTGTGTTACTGATCTCCCTCAAGGCAAACAAGTCTTACCATGTCAATGGATCTACTGCATTAAATACAACTCAGATGGTTCTGTGGAACGATACAAGGCCCAATTGGTTGTTGGAGGTAACCATCAAGTTGACGGAGAGGACTATCATGAGACATTTGCACCAATGGCTAAAATGGTTAGTGTTAGAACTTTTCTTGCGATTGCAGCTGTGAAGGGTTGGGAACTTCATCAAATGGATGTTCACAATGCATTTCTTCATGGTGATTTGGTTGAAGAAGTGTATATGAGATTTCCTCCAGGTTTCTCTCATAGTTATGGCAGCAAGGTGAGTCGTCTTCAAAAATCCTTGTATGGATTACATAAGTCCCCATGTAATTGGTTTGCCAAGCTCAGTTCTTCCTTGCTTTGGTATGATTTTGTGCAATCTAGAGTTGATTATACGCTCTTTACATTTACTTAGTGGTCTCTATTTGTTGCTATTCTTATTTATGTTGATGATTTAGTGATTGCTGGCAACGATTCCAAGGCTTGTCAAGCTGTTAAGGATTATTTAAATTCTGAATTTTAGATTAAAGATCTTGGCCCTTTAAAGTTTTTTCTTGGTATTGAGATTGCTAGGAATGCATCTGGTATTTTTCTTAGCCAAAAGAAATATGCCACAGATATGTTTCACGAGGTTGGTCTTCTTGCATGTAAACCGACTTCTTCACCTATGGAGCCAAATCATATGCTCGGTCATGCAGCTGGTTTTCCGTTTGCAAATATTGCTCGCTACAGATGTATTATGGGTAAGCTTGTTTATTTAACCATCACAAGACCAGACCTTTGTTTTGCTGTGAATACTCTTTCACAATTTATGCATCAACCTCAACAACAACACTTTGAGGCAGCTATTCAGGTTCTCCGTTATGTTAAGCTAAATCTTGGTCAAGGTCTCCTACTGAAGTCTTCTTCTTCGTTGTCTATCCGTGCATTTTGTGACTGAGACTGGACAAGTTGCCCCATCACCAGGCATTCCACTACTGGATTTTTTGTTATGTTGGGCAATTCTCCCATCTCTTGGAAAACCAAGAAACAAGCTGTGTCCCATTCTTCTGCGGAGGCTGAATACTGCTCCATGGCAACTACCACTTCTGAGTTGGTCTCGCTCAAGTCTTTTCTTCGCTCTTTGGGGATTGATCACAGCGCTCCTATGCAATTGTTTTGTGATAATCAAGTTGCTCTTCATATTGCAACTAATCCGATTTTTCATGAATGCACTAAGCATATAGAATTGGACTTTCATTTCATCCGGGATCACATTTTGGATCGTACTATAGTCACCTCGTATGTTCGATCAGAAAACCAATTGGCTGATGTGTTTAATAAAGCCTTGGGCAAATCGGTGTTTCAGTCCATGGGTTGCAAGTTGGGCAGTTCTTCCCTCCATGTTCCAACTTGAGGGGGAGTGATAAGGGTTGTTAGGATCAACTAGGATAACAGCGCATTGCAGTTGTTCTGTTATGTTCTTCGTATTATTTTCAAATTCAAATGTTGTTGTTTGTTATTAGTTATAGCTGCTATTTGATTTGTTATTAATAAGTAGGCTGTTAGTTTGTTATACACATGTATATATGGATATGTTACATCTGTCAAACAACAGCAGCAATGAAAGATAACATTTCTTTTAGATCACATTGAATAAGATACAATTCTTAACCCACCAGAACCACCACCAAACAAAACAACATTATTAAATATCACATATTTAACAGACAATCTCCTGGACTAACTTGCCACTGCTGTAACGACACAGGGAATTCTTTTTTATACAGAGACTTCTCGAAGACCTTCTGTAAAGCTCTAAGCGTTTCCTACAATCACGCCAAGAGTTTCTTCAAGAATTCTAATATCCTCTTGCTAACGTTATCAAATTTGGTGAATTTTGTGCTATTCAGCACTCCCTTTTTTTACAGGATTCGGCACGCTTCTTTTCTACTAATTATCCAGCAACACTAAAAGTATACTTTATTAGGTTTTAATCTCCAATTTTGCGTGATCTATCTTCTTCCTAGCTTCATCTAGTTTATGTTTGAAAAACTCCGTATTCCTGTAAATATGTTGTATATTTTTTTTAGGAGAATAAATATGTTGTACATGATTGAAGATGATATTTATATTTGAATTTAATTAAATGTGTGGGGTTACGTACGCCTACGACCTTTTCGATATTTTCAATTCAAAGGATTTGAATCTTGAATTCTTGCTTGTCTTAGCCAAGTTTTCCTTTTTTCAATAAATTTTCATTCTAACAATTTTTCATTTTAAACTTCATAACAACTTAATTAACCTTTTTATTAACTTAATAATTAATTATATAACTTAATAATTCTTATTTTATAACGACAAATTATATCTAGAATTTAGGATGTTACACATTTGAGCACTTTTTAAACAAATATAATTTCTCTTTCTAAAACGATAAAGTTTTGGTTTTAGTCTTGATATATAAAATTTCTTTCATTTTTACTCTAAAAATATATTAAAACATTGTTTACTTGTTCTTTTCTTTTCTTTTTTTACATAAACTTTCAAACTATGTCATAACTAGGGGTGAAAATGTATCAGACTTGTCAGAGGCCTTTGATCTGGCCTATTTAAAGTCTGACTTGGCCTAGCTTGTTTATTATAAAGACTATATTAAGGCTTTTTGAAAAGTCTTCTAAATAAAAAAGTCAGACTCAAGTTTTAGAAAAGGCCTGTTAGGCCTATCAGGCTGACCTATTATATATATATATATATATATATATATATATATATATATATATTCTTATTATAAAAGTGGATGATCAATCACTTTAAAAAGTCACATTGAAAAACTCATAAATGATTAAGAGAAACATATCTATAACTTATAGGATCATATTTGATAACTTATAAGAAAAACATATATATTATGTTATTTTTTATTTTTTATTATTTATTTTTATTTAATCAGGGTTTATATACAGGCTTCCAGGTCAGGCCGTTATGCAGGTCAGGCTCAGGCTTTAATAACTTATTTTTAACATGTAACAAGTCAGACTTAAGCTTAATGATAATGATGCGAACCAGACTCAGACCTATCAAAGCTTGGTCTGGCCTGACCTATTTCCATCCCTAGTCATAACATTGTGACATAGAGTAGAGAAAAAAAAATAATTCATTAATGGAATCCAGATTTAAACTTTGAAGTCAAGTTCAACTGTTCCATGTATATTATTATATCACTACAAAAGAAATCCTTAAGTCTATAAACACTTTTACCTACAAACTTGATTTAGTGTAGGTAAAATACAGATTTTTAATGTATGTAAAACTTTTCAATATTTTGGTAGACATGATTAGCAATATGTGTAAAACGAAGACTTTTACTATAGACATCTGCTATAGGTAAAACACTAAAAGACTTCTACCTACATTTAATTTGTTTGATCTAAGTAAACTCCAAATTCAAAATATTTGTACCTACATATATATACTTAGTGTGTAGGTAAAATGCTTGTAATGTTATGAATTTATTGAAACCTAACTTCTTATGTTAAACCTGAATCAACCATAGAAAAGCACATATAATTGTTACATATTTCATTATTTCATTTTCAGAAAAATATAAGAAAAATAATCTACACCTACACACCAGACGCTTTTATCATATGTAAAATCCAAAAAAAGAATATATACTACCTACAACAGTTAGTGTAACTCAATATAAAATATATTTTTTATCTAATCATTAAATGATGTTTATATTTTACCAAGATTATTTGTGTTAAATTGTTAAAATTGAATAATAATAAGATAATTAAATGATTTTTTATTTTTGTATATTTTAAAATATTTATATTACATTATTTTAATTTATATAAACGAGATAGTAAATTATTTTTAATAAATAAAATTTTACATGTTATTCATATGAAAGGAATTTATAATATGATAAATTTTAAGAAAATATTATTCGATTGAAAATTATAAAATAACAAAATAATTTTCAAAAAATTATATTAGTATAATTTGATGATATATATATATATATATAAAAAGAATCATGAGTAGGTACGGTGACGCGCGTGGTTTTAGTAGTTCATGCATCCTGATTACCTTTATTTAATATTATTATATGACTCTAACTCCCTCTTTTTTATTTATTCTTTTTTCTCTTTCTCTAGCTAGCAAACTCAGCTGCACATACATGCATGATGCATGTACACTTATGCTTACTGCTAAGGGCGTATCCTCTTCAGCCTTCCCATAAGAGAGATACAATTATATAAAAGAGTTGAATACACCTATCCAGCAAAACCTTCCTTTTATTATGGCGTGATCAACTCATATATACTTATAAAAAATAAGTAGGGCACTCAAAACAAGTATATGTTCAAATATCATTGACAAATTCTTTATCAATTTCTTTTTATTTCAACTCGTGATCAGCCCATATATACGTATGGAAATAAATAGAAATTCAAAACAATTACATACTCGCATTGACCAATTCTTTATCAATTTTTATTCATTTCGATATGATTAACAAGAATTCAACTAATTGTATTGACTAATATAATAAATCTACAAAAAAATAATGTATTTGTAATAAAAAAAAGATTTTATACAGAAATATTCGATTTTATTCACATAAAACTCATCAAAAATAAATATAAAGAAATTTAGTCTGAAGGTTTTGTCTCTCTAGCTCGTGTTGATTGTTTTGGGTCAAAAGTTTTTTATTATTATTATTTTATTTGTGTCATAAGTCCATAAATAAGGTGAGGTTCAATAACAAAATTAAAACTTTTTTATTAGATAGGATAGACAACAACGGCACGAAACAGTAATTTTTAAAGCAATTGAGTTAGCATTGACAAATGGGTCGGAGAATATTTCAGAGGATACATGATGCACTTTATATATTGTATCTATCGAGTCTAGTCTGTAAAATCTCGCTTCTTCTTATTAGTAGGTTCAGTTTTCATGGATTCGGGGCTTGTTATGTCTTCTCCTCAAGCTTGTTCAGTAACAACTGGTATGTACGTAGCTACGTGTCTGATTACTTTCACATCACATTACTTTCTTCTTTATTATCCATTTAGCTAGCTTTGGGTATTTGGTCAATTTTTCATTACAAAATTATTTGCTAACTAATATGAGGAACCATTGGTAATTGTAGGTGGAAATCACTGGCCGAGTAGTAAACATTCCACGAAGAATATTTACTATACAAGTATAGTCTCACATATCCCCCTATTATTAACCTTTATTATCTCTCAAAATTTATTTATTTATAAGTTAAGTCAGTTTTTGGAGAGAAAAAATCTTTTACAAATTACTTATTCATAAATTAATTTTAACTTATAAATTTTTTATTTTATTTTATCTTTTTTATTTTCTTCTTCTAAAAATTAAAACTTTTATCCACACAGGGTCTTACTGTTTTATTGATCTAGCAATGTTACTATTTTATACTTTGACTTTATTCTCAACATCCTAACTTCTAAATCGAGTAAATAGCGAAATTGATTCCTGAATTTGTTAAGCACTCTCAATTTACTGAATTTAGTCCCTGGTCAATTTAATAAGATAATTTTTATAATAAAAATAAGAAACAACAATTAAAATGAAAAAAACAAAAATAAATAACAAAACAAAACAATATTTTCTTTTAATTTTAATATTGAATACAAAATAAAAAAAAATTATACAAAATATTAAATCAAACAAATATATTAAAATTAGTATATTCTTAAATAATAAATAAAATAATTTTATTAAAATTTACTAAAGAAAATAAATAAAAAAATTAAACAAAACTTTAAAGAAACTATCTTAAAAATAAACTTAAAAAAAAAAAAAAAAAGGTAAAGTCGTATCACGTATGACATTATACGACTTTACCATAAAAGAAAAAATGGCCCACATTGGTCTTCCGTAATCTCTCGTCCGTTAGTTTTAACAGAGACACACGTGTGGGATGTTATGAGATGAACTTGCTTTCTTAAAAAAAAAAAAATCCATTATAGCAGCTGTGATTTAGAACATATTTTTTTTTCCATCCATTCTGCAACTTCAGCTTTATTCTCTAAACTTCAATCAAGAGTATTTACCCCAACATTGAGATTGATTAAAACGATCAGTACAGACAGTACACTTGATTATGTTCTTGCAATTTTGTTGTTCAATTCCCTTCCCTTAGTTCTTCCTCGAGCTTCTTTCTTAAACTCTTCCAAGACTACTTTTGCGATACATTGTTTATTCAACCCCTAACCAAACTTAACTTTTTCTCATCTTCCCAACATGGAGCTACAATCATGGAACCCAAAAAGTTAAAAACCTAAACTTCAATCAAGCGGATTTACCCCCAACACTAAGATTCCAACTTCAAAATGGGGTTCATGAGTTTGGAGCAGAAAACAGGGTGAGTGTGGGGATTGAAATTTGAAACAGTGACCCAGCAGTTTGTATGAGTGTGGTTTGGGCGGAAGGAGGAAATCCTTGACGAACCCATACCGTGATTGGTGTTAAACATAAGATATTAAAATTAAAAGTTGATATTAATTTGTTTACTTTTTATATAAATTCATTTTAAAATGCTTACTTAAAAATGATCATAAGAAATAAATATTATACACATCACACCAGGGAAACAACTTTAGTAGTACGTAATGTAGAATATTTATAAAAAAATAAAAAAAAAATTGCTGCAATATCTTTTTAAAAAATATTTTATTAAATATATCATCAATTGAATAAAGATATTGTGAAGGATACTTTTTATATCTCTTACAAACTTTACATAAAAGTCTATTTGTTTCATTTTGGTTATTTAACTTTTAAATTTGATTGTCTTTTATTTTTTAACTTTTAAATTTGTATTATTTTGGTCTTTTAACTTATTAGAGTTTTAAAATTGTCATAAAAGTGTGTTTCATAACTGTTACAAAATTTAAAACACTTATCATAAAAGTGTGTTTCATAAGAGTTTTTACAGTTTTGTATAATGATAAAAATTTTGGTGACTTTTTTTTGTGTGCATGGCCACTTATACTACATCCAACTCCTGGTGTTCTAGGTTCTTGTGCAGCAAAAGCTTCACAACACAATAGGAGAACTCAAATAAAATATAATGTTTTGAGGTTACAACAGCCAAGTTTGAACTATCATTACAAAAGCTTTGAAGCAGTGTCTACATATCAAGATTGCAATAAAAAATATGTTCTGAATGCGGTCCCTGAACCATCTTTTAATTCGGAACCCCATGCTTCTGCTCCCAAAAACAATTTGGACTCTTTCAAAAATCCCGTAATTACAGTCTACAAGTTTTACCATCCATACGTATACGCACTGATTAGCATAGTAAGTTCAAACTTTCCAATATTACTCATAAATAATCCTCGAATATTATGGTTGATACTATTCAACTCATTTGTATTAAACACTTTTTTGGATAATAGCGATGACTTAATGTTTTAACTAGATACTTTTTATTTATCTTTGACAGATATTATGCACAATTTCTTCGTCTCTCCTTACAGTGGAGAAACTATCAGATATATCTATGTTATTTTTTATTGGTGTGTTACAGGTGAGACTCCGAATATGATATTTCTCTCCAAATAGTCAATTGTCCGTATGCTACGTATACTCTTAAACTTCGTTAACATTTTGAGTTTTTAAAATGTTTCAGGCTTTGGGACCTCAGTTGTTTATTGCAGTTTATGTTAGTGCTATAAATCAATTGTTTGACTTTGAAATAGACAAGGTATGAAACGTATTATTAGAAATAAATAATCTAGATCATTAATAAATGACTGTTTTGTCCTGTGGTCTTATGTATTATTCCATTAAAAAAATATGATAATGACATAGTTGTTGTCTAATTTATCTAAGTTGGATGTTCAAAAAAAGATTTAAGAATATACAAGAGCATTTGCTCACATGTAATAATTTATAGTTTTCCAAAAATTTTATTATTTGGACTACCAGATTTCTTTTTATATTTTGATTTATCAAGCCTATCTAGCTAATTATTATAGCCTTTAATATGGTAAAAAAAAATACAATTATTTATAGCTTACAAAATTTTCGTTATATGCTTAATTTGTCTTATTACTAATCTATGCTATACTTTTAATTGCAGATAAACAAACCATATCTTCCGTTGGCATCTGGGCAATTATCATATACAACTGTTGTCATCATGGCTGCATCATTTTTAACTCTGGTGCCATATAAATTCAACCATTTTCATAGTTATATTTTTTTAACATGAGCTTCATTAACAAAGTGGGATGAGGCTTATTGTTTTATTCTCTTTTGCAGGGCCTTGGGCTTAGTTGGATTATAGGTTCTTGGTCGTTGATTTGGAATGTTGTATTGACCTCCTCAATATGGGCTATTTATTCAATTAATGTGAGTTCTTTTGAATTGCATATAAACATTTTTTTTCCTTATACCATGTTTAAGACATAAGTATGGACTTGTTAGGATAAGAAACTTCAAAAGCACTTGTAAGAAGAAAAAAAAAAATAAGATTTTTCTTAAGTTAGAATTAACATATGCCTAAGTTAACTTGTCTAAATTCTCTTATAATAGGTTCTCCAAAAGTTGAGTTTTAACTTATGCATAAATTTGGTTTGTGAAGAAGTTTTTTTCATTTTTTCATTTTCTTTTCTAAGGGCTTACAGAGAATTTTATCAAACAGACCCTAACTTAAAGGTTATGAATGGCAGCCACAATGTCATAGTTGGATTTGTTGTCGTGTGACTTAGGGTTTATGGGTTCCATTCCTAATGATAAGGTTGCTTAATAGATCCATAATAATAGAAACTAGATTAGAAATGAAGATATATGAAAAATTATTTTTTATTTAATAAAGAATACTACAGACTCCTATATAGACTATATTTGAGAGAACCTAGCCAATCCAAATTTCCGTTTATGACACTAAAAAAATGAAGTCTTCCTCGATTATTTGTAACATTTCCCCTCTCGAATTCAAGTATGAAGGTTCTAGTGGTTGTAAAAGATTGATAGGACTGCTCGAGAACCCAAGTTCCTAAGTGTGTACTATTAAATATTGAATTATATACTTTATGGGTTTTGGGTTTGAAGCATGGAACAATGCATTAATCTACTTATCTCATGGTAAAATTCAACTTTATTTATTATAAGGAAGAGATTAAATTGTATACCACTTAGTCATAGCGGCTTGGATACAACGATACATAACATGAACCAACTATACCCAAAGCATATGAATTATTTTGAAATTCTAAAAATTTTACATATAAATAAATTAAATTGATGCAATTTGATTGCTTTTATTTATGAAATAATTTGTCTGGATGAATAAGAATAAACTTTTAGTGAATGATAAATTTAATCATTCACTAAAAGTTGATTCTCAAGAGCATCCATTTTTTAAAATACCTTTTAAAAGAGTGAAATTTTAAAGAGCTTCGTCTGAGCATACGCATTCATTCCTTAAAACTCATTCAAATACAAACTAAGTTATTAGATGAAGATACATGAATATTTTCTAACAAACACACTAAAAATTTTGTTTGATAGTGTTTGCAATGTTTTGAAACTTTTCAGGTACCCTTGTTGAGATGGAAGAGACACCCACTGCTTGCATTAATATGCCAGACTTCTGTTATGGCTTTCGTAATTCCAATTACATGCTTCCTTCACATGCAGGTTTTGTTTTATAGCTAAGTGTGCTTTTTATATACATGTAGTTCTAAACAAGCATGCATTAACTTATATGCGCATAACAATAATAACAAATCTTAATCTTGAATTTTTAGGGTTGGTTTCGTTGGATTCATAATTAATTATTTGAATTCACCAATAAAAACTTAATCATGAGATATGAGTGAGAATGTTGAAGAAAATATAAATATGTGAAGAGAAATATGAGCTCCACTGTCATTAATTTAGTCTAATATATTTATATTGAAAACTAACTATACCAACTATGAGTATCTCAGTTGAATAATAGAAAGCCTAAACTAACTAATTATCAATAAGTTGCAAATTGTTATATTGTAAGTCACGAGATATCACCTAACCATATTCTGTATCTGTATTATATTTTTACCATATAGTTCTTGAAGTTCTATACTCTTATATGTGTTATTAATTAAAGTAAGAAATATGAAAGGAAGCCTAATATTTTTTTATTGATCCTTCGTGTAACAATGTCCAGACTTTTGTGTTGAAGAGGCCAATTGTCTTTCCAAGATCACTTATTTTTGTTGTTGTAATCATGAACTTTTTCGCTATGGGTATCGCATTGGCAAAGGTAAAGGCTTCTTGTTTCTCAAAACAAGTTTCTTTCCACCATCAAGCTTTCAAGTCAACATTTGTACATAATGTAAAATCTTTTATTCAATTTATATAGGATATACCTGACGTTGAAGGAGATAAACTATATGGCATCGAAACTTTTACAATGCGTTTAGGTCCAAAACGGGTATTTTTTCAAATCTAATATCTTGGAAAAGTTGGTTGTGCCCTTTTATATATCCCTTAGTTGTTCTTAACAAATCTTTGTCAGGTATTTTGGATTTGTGTTTTTCTTTTTGAAATGGCTTTTGGAGTTGCCCTCTTGGCAGGAGTATCATCTTCTTACCTCAGTATTAAAATTATCATGGTAATTATTATGCTTATTACATGTATGTATAGATTGCAATTATATATAGGTATCTTGCGTCATTCTTTCACTTAAGAAATTATTTGTTTTGAACAATGGGGTATGGTTCTAATTAACTAGCTATATAGCAAGTATTTGAATATGTAACAATTGTCTTATAGTATATTGGTTGTGTCTGGTTGTAACTTAAGTAATTTGAAAGTGACTTAATTAGATTAAATGAGAAAACATTTCCCTACGAGTTGTCTCTATTGCAAATATTATTCCAATTTTTTAATCTTGTTAATGGCAAGGGTAAAAATTGATCTTTAAAGGATACATTCTTCAAGTGAATATAAACTTGTTTATTTAACCTTTCTAGCAATGTTTGAAATTTATTCGATGCTGATGTTTTAGGGTCTGGGCCATGTTATTCTTGCTTCAATTCTCTGGTACCAAGCCAAATCTATAGATGTAAGCAGCAAAGCTTCCACTGGATCCTTCTATATGTTGATCTGGAAGGTAATCCTTTTAAAGGCTATTAAAAAATACATATTATTATTTTAAAAAAATAGTTGTTCGATTACTTTTTCTCTATTTTGAGAAACAAGGTTATTTGATTTCTATTAACTTTCAATTTTTAATTGAAGTTAAAAACATAGGGATAAATTAGCTAAATTAAAGTTATTTTTTGTGAACACGAATTTCTATAACTAAACTAATGCATAAAATCATATATCATTCTTATTTCATGTTCTAGTGGGAAATTCAACATTATTTGAAGCCTAAAACATTTCGAGATGTGAATTATTGTAATTTATATCTATATATTTATTTTAAAATTGTTTGCACTAAATTCAGTGTCTTTGTTCATACAAAGTGGGACATAATGACGTATCAGTGTCTTTTTTTTTTTTTTTTGCAGTTGTTGTTCCCAGCGTACTTCCTCATGGCTTTGATTAGATAAGGATGTTTTAGAAGGTTAAAACAATATTCATACCACATGAAAACAGATTTCTACTATCAAATATTCATAAGTTGAACAAGAGAGAGAATACTTTGATTGACTTTTGTGTCATTAAGATCTTTCTTTAAATGTGAGAATACTTTATATGTGTTCACATGAAGACAGATTTCTACTATCAAATATTCATAAGTTGAACAAGAGAGACTTGCTATGTTATAATTTTTTAGGAAAAGAATAGTATTTTCCAAAAGAAAAGAAGAAAAAAAGAGAATAGTGACAATAAATTAAAGTGTTTCTTTGAGTTGCAAAGTGTCATTTTATAAAAAAAAAATAGTTGTATTATACCCTGATATAATAATTAAAATCTATAATAAATAAATATTTTAAACATATAAATTATTATGTTAGATTTATGAAAAATAATTTATTGTGATATATTGTTATTTTAATTATTAAGTTTTTTGAAAATATCAAAATTTAAGATAGAACTAAATATATAGAAAATGATAGCTAGAAAGAGATGCCAAATTAAGTTAAATCATCCTATTGATATTAAAACATACAAGGATATACTCTATGCATGTTAGAAAAATATTTGATTCGTGAAGATAAAAAATAAATTATATATAAAAAAATTTAAATTATACCAATGTAATTTAAGCAATTATTACATCATTCAATAATTTCATATAGAATCTGATTTTTATAAATCCAACCGTTAAATTATATTTGCATATTACTAACTACTAACATTGTCTATGTTAAATTTTATCAAAATTGATCAATAAGTAGGTAATCAAATTTATTCATATTTTAATAAATTTTGAAAAGTTAATATTTCATCAATTTTAATCTATATCATCAATAAGATAACAAATAATTTAGATTAATATAAAATTTTGTACATATAATCTATATGAAAAAACTTTCAATTCAATGATGGATATTAAGAAAACATTATTCAATTAGTAAAAGATATTGAATTATATAATACTTGGTGAAAGTTATACTAGTTTAATTTAATCTCTTATCATATATTAAATCAGTTTCTAATATTCAATTACAGATTGCTAAATTGTCAAGTTTATATTAAAACCACAAAAGGATAGATATATCAACTGAATATTTAGGAATATATTTAAATTTTAAAGATAAAATATACATTTGAAATTGATTTCTAAATTCAGTTACAATTTGTTAAGTTTAGTTTATAATAATCACAAGAAAATATATATCATAAGCATGTTAGGAGAGCCAAGTTCACTAATAAAAATGGATGTGAGAGAGTGAATAGTGTGGAAGCAGGAAGAAACAAATAGTCTTACATACTTATATAGGGAGAAATTTTTTATTAAATTATCCAAATCTGCTGTCAAAACTTCCTTGCCACCTCCTTTGCATTCCGTAAAGGTTAATTGGAAATTTAAATTCTGAATTTAATCTTTCAAAATGTAAAAGAAGTGTTATGAGAGTTTTGTGGGGTGTAACAAGAAACATTCCTTCCCGATAATCCTCTTGATCTAACGGTCCACATGTGAGAATTGAGAAGTGTGCTTGACCCTCTTGGTTTCACTACCCACACTAACACAACAACTATTGAGCTACTGGACGTTCAGCCAACCAAGACAGTGGGGAGTTGTTATTCTTTCTCTCACTTTACTATTCACACCCACATGCTTTAGAAATAATATTCCTAAAATATCCTTTTAACATAAATACGTGTCTTATAAAATTATACATCGAAAAATACTTCAAGTTGTGTAAGAGGAGGTGAAAAAATAGACGGAGTCAAAACGTCTCTTGTATCATGTGTGAGTTATTTTGGCCATTGGATGCATTTTAATTTTCATCATACAACTTTTTTTAATTTTTAATTTTATTTTTTCTCTTTCATATATTATCTTCCCTTTCTACCCTTTTACCTCTCTATTCTCTCTCCGTGTTCCGTGACCCACCGTCCACATCAACTTCACCGCCATCGTCACCAAGAGCCTACGCAGCGTCCAACGGTGAAACCACCACCATCACCATAGGTTGCCTCCGACCACCCTTCCGTCCTCGTCATCTTTGAAGAGCGTCGTCGCCAGCTCCACCCCACGCGCTCCCCGCAGTTCCTCGGCCTCCACAATCAGTGCAACCTCTAGTTTGAATCCGACGATGGTGGCATGGCCCCTATACGTTGGTGTTCTTAAATTGATATTTTTGGTTGCAACAAGATGAAATAACAAAAGATGTTGCTTTACAAATTTAAGTATTACATGTGGAATAGCATTTCTAAACCATGGTTTTAAATTTACGATGAAATTTTTTAAATTCTTGGTACATATGGTTTACTGGTAGTGCCCTCTATGCTTCACCATAATCACCCTATTCATCTTCTACTCCGTGTAGAGGGGCCACGCCACCATCGGCACCCCTTCACACACCGCTTCCAACACCGAGTTCCATCCGCAGTGAGTCACGAACCCACCCACCGAGTCATGACTCAGTATCTGAACCTGTGGCGCCCATTCCCTCATTACCAACCCCTTCTATTTGGTCCTCTCCAGAAACCCTTCTGGCATCAACTCATCCAGACTCAGTTCCTTCATCGAGTCAGCATCATCCAACTCGGACCTCACCACCCATAAGAACCTTTGCTCACTCTTCTCCAACCCAATGGCTATCTCCTTCAACGATGGGGTGGGAGCCTGGGAGGTGCGGTGCGATGGTGGAGTGAGAGGTGCAGCGTGGTGCGACAGAGGAGTCTTTGTTGAGGAAGATGAAGATTTTTTTTGTAAATGGCAACAAAAAAAGAAAAGAAAAAATAAAAATAAAAAATAAATAAAAATCAAACATTCGAACGGCTAAAATTACTCACACATTTACACAACATGTTTTGGTTGTGTATGCTAGACTCGGTCGAAAAAATATACAACAAAATGAAAACATGTTATTGTTGTTATCTTTTTTCTCCTCCTGTTCGAAATACATCTCTATTTTGTTAAATTGTTTACAAAAAAAAAGTGTAATTAGTTGTAGATATAAGTTAACTTTTTTTACAATTACATTATTATTTTTTGAATTAATTATTATAAAAATTATTTTAATGACAACACATATTATCTCTTTAACATTAATAAAATTAATTGTGATATAATTACCTTTTTTATTTAAATTTGAATTCATGATGACAAAAGTTACCTTTTTAATTTTAATTATAATACAGATTAGGATCATAATTAATTAGGTTAGTATTAATAAAGATAATTCATATAAGAATTAAATTACTTTTATAAATGATAACTTCTATCTATCTGATTCAATTATAAATAACAAAAGATAATACTGACTACTATTAAAAAGATTAATTGTATATTAATTAATATAATTTCAATTTTAAAAAACATAATTTATATCATGATTAATTTAATTATTTAAAAAGTAATTTATATATAATTAATTAAAAATCATAAAAAAATACACAATAAAAATATGATTCGATTTCTTTGTAAATTTTGTGAACGAAATCATATTTCTAAAAGAAAAAAAAAAGTATCTTTTTGAAATAAGAAAAGCGACATGCATTGATTCACTTGGGCAATACGGGCTAAAAGCAAGAAGAAGAAAAAAGAAATTTGATTAATCAAGTAATTGTTGAAAAAAAATTACTACTTAGACTCGCCTAATGAAATGATTCAACTAATTTCATTTTAAATTCACACACATGATTTGAAGACAAGAAATAAAATAATTATGAATCGTTAATTATATAAAAAAATAGAAAATATAAAAAAATGCAAACGATCCTATTCTGATCATCTTCCTATTTTATATACATTATATTTGTTTTTATTTGCAGTAAGAGTGTAAAAAAAAACATAGTTGGGTAAATAACCATTTTTATCCCCGCTCACAAATTTGTCTCCGAAAGACGAAAATTCAAGTTTTTATTCCTGAAAGTGGAAAAAGTGTGACAAATCTATCATTCCGTTAACTTGAATCTGTTACCGTTAATATCCATGGATGAATTTGTCACTTTACACATTCAGGGACAAATTTATCAACTTCTTACCAAAAATATAATTTAATCTTCAAATTCTCCCTTTTCTAATTATTATAAGCATAAAATTATAATAAAAACTTAAAAATTAGAAAAATATGCATAGGTTAAAACAAATATAATAATAAGTATAATATTGATTAATAAACATAATTTGTTGATTGCTAAGAAATTTCTATTATAACAACATTAGGTAAAGACAAAATCAAGTTAGGTCTCATATTTTTATAAGAATTAATTTAACAGCTATGCATTTTTGTTTGGGTTTCATATTTTAAATAAAGTATTATCATATTAAAAATTTTAAAGTAAAAATATAAAATAATACTTTACCTAAAATATGAGGCTCAAACAAATTAAAATACATAATTATTAAATTAATCCTTACAAAAAAAATAAAATTCAACTTAATTTTATCATTATCTAATATTATTACAATAAAATTATAGAAATTTTAAAGAAATATATAAATTATACTTATTTAAGCAATATTATACTTGTTTATTTTAATTTATACATGTTTTTTTAATTTTTAAGTATTTTTTATAATTTTATGCTTAAAATAATTATAAAAAATATTAAAATTAAATTATATTTTAAATAGAGATAAAATTAGTTCCTAAATATTTAAAATATTAACAAATTCATTTTTATATATTAAGAATAATGGACGAAAGTTAACTTTTTAGAAATATATTTATCACACATTTTTCAAATGTACGAAAATCACTATTTAGCAAACATAATTTGTTCCTCCAAGTCACTCTCTCTATCTGAAAGCAGAGCAGAAAAGGAAAAGCGCCGCCGCTGAGTTGGTATATATCCGAGACGCCACCACAGTGAGTCTTTGCGTCACTGAATATTCAACTTTAACACACTCTCTCTATCTATCTAGGGTTTCTCCATGGCCACCGTGATCCACAATCCTATCCTCTTTCCCTCCACCGCTCACCACCCCAACCAAAACCACAGCAACAACACATTCCTCACTCTCCGTTTCCCTCAAACCTCACGCTCTTCTCTCCACTCCAAATCCCGATTCGCCGTTTCCTGCTCCCAATCGGAACCTCCTCCTCTTTCTTCCTCTGCTTCTCCTCGACGGCGTCCTCCGTACATCCCGAACCGCATTCCGGACCCTTCCTATGTTCGCATTTTCGACACCACTCTCCGCGACGGCGAGCAGTCCCCGGGCGCCTCCATGACCTCCAAGGAGAAACTGGACGTGGCGCGGCAGCTCGCCAAGCTCGGCGTCGACATCATCGAGGCCGGCTTCCCCGCCGCCTCCAAGGACGACTTCGAGGCTGTCAAAATGATCGCCCAAGAGGTCGGCAACGCCGTCGACGACGACGGCTACGTCCCGGTCATCTGTGGCCTCTCCCGCTGCAACGAGAAGGACATTCAAACAGCCTGGGAGGCCGTCAAGTACGCCAAGAGGCCCAGGATTCACACCTTCATCGCCACCAGCGCCATTCACATGGAGTACAAGTTGAGAATGTCCAAAGACAAGGTCGTCGACATTGCCCGCAATATGGTCAAGTTCGCTCGTAGCTTGGGCTGCGAAGATGTCGAGTTCAGTCCTGAAGATGCTGGAAGGTTACTATTTATCACTATCACTTTCACTGCTACATTAACATTTTAGTAAACAAACAAGTTTTTTTTAATAAAAGGGTCCGAGCCACTGCAATTTTAGTTGTTGGTCACCAAGGTTTTAATAGAACAGTTCACAATTGCAATTTTGCCCACAATGTAAAGGTTTTTTGAATGCATCACAACTGCAATTGTTTGTGGCCATTGTGTCAATTTCCTGCAACATCAAGAATCCCGACGAAATTGAGACCGCAGTTTAAAACCTTGGAGGCCACATTAGCAGCACATGTCCCCTAGTTCCCCGAATATTAAAAAATGCGGCAAAACTTCGACCATGATTTAAAACCTTGTATTTAAATTGTTCATTGATCAACGGTGTCACTTTGTACACTGAGTATTGGTTGTTTTTTATGTTTGTGCTTCTTACCAGGTCGGATAGGGAGTTTCTTTATGAAATTCTTGGAGAAGTTATTAAGGCCGGGGCCACCACGCTCAACATACCTGACACTGTTGGTATAACCATGCCCAGTGAATTTGGAAAGTTGATTGCTGATATTAAAGCTAATACCCCTGGAATTGAAAATGTTATTATTTCCACCCACTGCCAGAATGATCTCGGACTTTCTACTGCAAACACTATAGAGGTATGGTTAAAATTGTGTTTTACTTCTTAAATCATGTAGGCATTGAGAGTGGATTCTGAGTTTGTGTGCTCTTGGATGCTTTCAGGGTGCGTGTGCTGGTGCAAGGCAACTGGAAGTGACGATTAATGGGATTGGTGAAAGGGCTGGAAATGCCTCCCTAGAAGAGGTGAGGGTCCATTTTCTGTTGCCTAGCCTAGTTCATGTAACATTTTATTGGAGCATGATTGTTTGATGTTGCTGTGCTTGAAATCTTCTTTCTTTCTTTAAGGTTGTGATGGCCTTGAGATGCGGAGCACATGTCAATGGCAATCTCTACACTGGAATTAATACGAAGCACATCTTTCTGACGAGCAGGATGGTCTTATATCTTAAAACTGATCTTTCTGTTATTTCTTCTCCCTTTTAAAGACCTTTAACGACCGTTCCATTTATTGTAACCTTTTCCTATAGGTCGAAGAGTACACTGGTTTGCAGTTACAGCCACACAAGGCTCTTGTGGGAGCTAATGCCTTCGCCCATGAAAGTGGCATACATCAGGTTGGTTATGTCAAAATACATATATGGCTAAAATATGTTTTTCGTCCCTATAAATATCGAAAAATTTGGAATCCGTTCCTGCAAAATTTTCAGTATTTTTTTGTCCTCGTAAAATTGAAATGTGTTATTTTTTTGTTCGAAGCTAGGTTTGGACAAATCCTAGCCTACGTGACATTTTTTAAAACTTAAATTATAGGCTAAAATATGTTTTTCGTCCCTATAAATATTGAAATGTTTGCAATCCGTCCCTGCAAAATTTTGAATCTTTTTTTCATTCTCGAAAAATTAAAATCTGTTACTTTTTGGCCCAGACATAGGTTCAGGTAAATCCGAACCTGCGTGTCACTCTTTCATTAGTTTCATTTATGGCTATGGGAGTGGGTGATTTCTGGGGGTTAAAAACTGCCACAAAATGCACGGAAAAAAATCCCACAAATTTGTAAATCCCTTTTTCCTAACCTCCTTCTTCCCTAACTTTCTTCATCTTCTTCAAATTTAAATAAATATTTTCTTTTTCAAAAATGTTCTGTTCAACTGCAATGATCAGCACCATCTTATTGACACTCATCTTCTTTGAATTCCCCTTCCTTCCGAAAACCTTACACCTTCACTCTCAAAC
>PYAF01000353.1:531922-556778 GCA_007407185.1 Glycine tomentella
TTTTTTTTTTTTGGCATTTTGTGGTGGTTTTTAACCCCTAGAAATCACTCTCTCCCATAGCCATCAATGGAACCAATGAAAGAGTGACATGTAGATTTAGATTTATCCAAACCCACGTTCGGGCCAAAAAGTAAAGGATTTTAATTTTTCGAGAACGAAAAAAAAAACTCAATTTTGCAAAGATGGATTTCGAACATTTCAATATTTATAGGGACAAAAAACATATTTTAACTTATAATTTAAATTTTGAAAAATGCCACGTAGGCTCGGATTCGTCCAAGTCTAGCTCCGAGCCAAAAAACAACACATTTCAATTTTACGAGGATGAAAAACATATTGAAAATTTTGCAGGGACGAATTTCAATTTTTCAATATTTATAGGGACGAAAAAAACATTTAGCCTACATATATCTATGTAATGGAACTTAGACCTTGGTACTTAACATTGTATGATGTTGAAGTTTATAATTGCATGCATATGCCTGAAATGAGTTTTCAATAAGCAACAGCTGCAACTTGTCCTCCATCAAGTATGCCCAAATTACTGATAAGATGACATGTCTTAGCAGAAGCTACTTAAGAATATTGGCCAAAAATCAGAATTAATTGCATCATGGGACAAAAAGTGAGCCTTGGCAGAAATGAGTTTTCAATAAGCAACAGCTGCACCTTTTCCTCCAACATGTATGCCCAAAATTACTGATAAGATGACATGTCTTAGCAGAAGCTTCATTCTATTTGTTTTTGTCCCTGGATGCATCACCTTTCTTTTGTTCTATTTTAGGTCCTTGTGCATTTTACTTTTGGGAGAATTCCAAAAAAAAAAAAAAAGGTTACTATTGATACATATCATGAAAGAAGAATGATTACTTGGTGTGATTATTCAAGCCAAAATAATATGCAGACTAAAACCACTTTAGTGTTTTCTATCCTCCCTCTTCATGTTAAATATTTTAAACACTAGTTCCTTACTTGAAATCGTACTTTTTATTTTTTAGGTGACTTAGCCTTAAATCCTCATCAAAACTGTCCTTTGATTTTCAGCCCTTTTTCTTCTTCAAAAACTGTTGTAGGATGGAATGCTAAAACACAAAGGTACATATGAAATAATATCACCTGAGGACATTGGACTTGAAAGAACCAATGAAGCTGGTATTGTACTGGGGAAGCTTAGGTATGTAATTTTCTTTTCTCTGTAACACTTATTTCTGCATGGATCTTGTACACACTGCTAATTCCTATGTTCTTTTCAAATTGTTTAGAATTTATCATTTCCTAAGTATTATGTTTATATGCTCAACATTTGCTGTCAGCATGACATGATGAAACAAGTTGCAACAATAGTTTAGTTTATCCTTCTATATAGCTGCAACTAAGTGATTCTTAAGCATGATTTTGGCTATTTAATCATTTTCATGTTTATCGCCTACTTAAGTTGGCTTGATGTGAATATTCACTGCCAAACAAAATGTGAACCGAATTTTATGAGTGGAGCTTTGAGAATCCTGCGTACAAGAGAATCCTGGTCAACTTTGATGTTGATCTGAGTTTCAAAATATTACACCATGTTCTTCATCTTGATCAAACTCTTTACCACTTGTTGAGAGTTGAGACTTGAGAAGGTTCCTCATACCATGTTGAAAAAATAGTTGTATAGAGAGAACAGCCCACATGCATGAAGAAGAGACATAGAAAGCCATAGGCATTTTGTGAAGTGTCTCATAATGTACTGACATATTGAGAACATAGTTTTATTCATACATTTGGAAAGTTCATTGTCATATACAACATGTCTTACAAAATGTTGATCAGGAAATTGTTCCCTTGCTGATAATATACAATTTTGAGTTATCTTCATCTTAACATGAGAAAACATTATGGCTCTAGCTTTCTGGACCTATGTAAGTCCTCATGATACAAGCATACTGGTTATATTTGAGTGAGTACACAAGTTGTCTGACTTTGGCAGGGTGAAACTCTGGGAACAATGATGATTCTAGGCCTGCTTTATTTTGATGCTCAGAAGCATCATACTTGTTCATCTTATCTGTGCCATGCCTGTGGTTGACTATCAGGAATGTTTTAGTTTTGACAGTTGACAGCACTGTGGAGGATTGAGTTATGTACTTCAAATACTTATGCATGAATTCTGAAGTTTACTACTAGACGACTCATAGTATTAGATGTCACCTGTATGGTATGGTAATGCTACAGTAACTTCTAATCTATAAAACATTTTAAGAGTACTTGTATTGTCTGACATTTAGGGTATCTAGCATCTAATTGTGGAAACTTTTATGCAGGCCTAATAAAGTAATAATTAATGTCATTTAGTGTATCTTTACTGTTGTATTTTAAAGACATGGCTCTATATTGTTTGTTGTCTTGTTAATGGCTCTTTTCTCTGATACCTTGTGCAATCAATTTGTCTACTCTTTTTATCTTCTCTTTCTAATGAAAACTTCTATTACTATTTTTGCAGTGGACGCCATGCTTTGAGAAAACGACTTGAAGAGGTGTGTATATGAATATTTGAATTGAAACAATAGGCTTACTGAATTTCTCTTCTGTTTTATTAGTTGTTCTCTGTTTTTTTCAGCTTGGTTATGAACTTAGTGACGACCAAGTTCAGACTTTATTTTGGCGTTTTAAAGCAGTGGCTGAGCAAAAAAAGGTAAATCAGAACTAGTGTTGCTGGTTGTATTATGTAAGTCATTAAATCTGGCTAGTGTTGGCTCAGTCGACAAGTTGGTGTCTCTTTGAAGTGTAAAGTTTGATATCAAGCAATTAATGTTGCCAGTAATAAATGAAGTCGGTGTTCTTTTCTGTATGGAATCAAAGTTGGGGGATGAAATAACTGGTTCTATATCTGATTGATACATGCTGATTAACTTGCTTTTATTTTATTTCAGAGGGTTACTGATGCTGACCTCAGAGCATTGGTATCAGATGAAGTTTTCCAAGCAGAGCCCGTCTGGAAACTTGGTGATTTGCAGGTAAATTGATATTTTGGAATTTGCTATAATGGCTTGGCAATAATAGAATAAACATAAGCCAATCAATATCTATCTGGTGCAGGTGACTTGTGGAACTCTTGGCCTTTCTACAGCAACTGTCAAACTTTATAGTTGTGATGGTATCGCACATGTTGCTTGTTCTGTTGGTACAGGACCAGTGGATTCGGCTTACAAGGCTGTTGATCTGATTGTTAAGGTTTGAAGTTGTATATATTCGTTTTTGCTTGTTAGGTTAGGGAATTTTAATATATTGCTTCATATTGATGATATCATTGGTTTATTATTGCCAACTGTCTTTCTCTCTTTTCCTTCTTCCCCAACCCTAAACCTTTAATTCTAGTCACCATAGCCAACTATTGTCTTCAGGTGATTAAATCTAGAAATAGGACAAAAGGCAGATCTGTCGTATGGCAGACTGTACATTTTAGATGTTTCCTGATTTCCCTTGTACTTTTAATTGAATTATACTGGAATTTGTTATCACTATTGGTATGATGGAGGAATCTTGTACTCTTATTTTTTTGCAGGAGCCAGTAACATTACTGGAGTACTCGATGAATGCAGTCACGGAAGGCATTGATGCAATTGCCACTACCCGGGTTGTAATTCGTGGGGAGAGTGAAACAAGTACTAGTACTACTCATGCTTTAACTGGAGAAACTGTTCTTCGAACATTTAGGTATGGTGAATTCTATAGTGGATTACTTTTTTGTATCTAGATCTTCTTTCCAATCGATCCATGGACATGACATTTCATTTTTTTGATAGTGGGACTGGAGCGGGAATGGATGTCGTTGTTTCCAGTGTCAAGGCCTATATTGCTGCACTAAACAAGATGTTGGGTTTCAAGGAAACATCTCCATCTGCTGAAAAAATTCCACTTTCTTCATTGAAGATTTGAGAATTTGTGTTGCTGCTTTGGTAACAGTTGTTTGTGTTCAACGACAAAGAGGAAGACAAAGTTGCAGCAGCATTCTTGCCTCTCGCAGGTCTCCATATTTTAAGGTGTTGTCCCTGTATTTTGACCGGAATATATTTACAGTCAGTAATTTATTGGTTCACCCAAGTAGCCTTAGCAAAGAATGTAACTTAAGTCCATTTTAAATATTCAGACTACAGGATTCTTTCCCTTTTCATTTTCTAGGGTGCCCTCTATTTGAAATTATAAATGTGTTTTAAGATTGGAGTGTTCCCGTCCGTTCCAGAATAAAGACATCTTAAGGTTTCGTATTGTGGCTATAATAAGGTGCAATGGCACCATTTTGTTGGATCAATGTAATATTTGTCAATTGTCAAAATCCAAAAATTTGGAAGCAGATGGCTGTACATTTGTGTTGAAATCTCAAATCGGAAGCAGAAATATTGCTATACTAATTTTATTTTAACACGGAATCAAGTAGAGCGAGCTATAAGCTATAAAATGAGGAGAGGAGTGCATTTTCTAGGGTGAAACGTAGAAGGACTGAAATGTTCGTTAGAAAGCTTAGAGTTGATAGTGTTACAAAAAAAAAAAAAAAAGGGTATACTATATTATGAAATTATCACTAATGAATATTGATCCTATTGAAAGGGATTTGAAACTACTAAGCGTGCCATTTTGGATTTGAATTGATTTAAGATTTACGTGTATGGGAAAAAAATCATTGAAAAGGTTTTTGACTTTTATAGAATTGTTAAAATTATTTCTTAATTTATTTAAGGGCGATAATTATTTTTTAATTGAGCTTCTCGAAGGTGAGAAAACGTATTTTAAAAGATACTCACATTTAAGATAACTGTAGTTACACTTATTTTAAGATTTTATTACAATTTTAATAGTTGTTTTTTTTAATAAAGATAGTAATTTAGAAGTCCGCATGGTTTTAGAAGGTGAAAAAATTCTTGAAGTAAGCATAGCCTAAAAACATGGTAAAAAAGGGTTTAAATAAGCATTATTTAACAACGAAATATAAACTTTGTTGGATGTCCTTCCTTATTCCATACTGGAGATAAAGGCAGTATTATATTTATATGCATTGAAAAACTAGTCCATGCTCATCATTGAGTGCCAAATTCCCTCATCATTTATTCAAAATAGCAGTCTTTAATATGCACTATTCTAGATGTTGGTGCGCTTCCTACCAGCACCAAAGCTGTCCTGAAAGAACTTTTCAACGGGCATAGCATACTCCTCTTTAAACGTTCTACTACTTTATTTGGTTGCCCGGAGGTTGGCAGTAGTTGGCTGATACAATATTCACCCAAATGTAGTCAGACATACTAAAGGACATTTATCCCATACTTGAGAAACCAACACAAATATGTAATGCGAAAAAATATAGGAATAGAATAGTTTGGCTAGTTTTTTAACGACATCGTCGACATGGTGCATCGACCCACGTTGCACATGAGTTATTCTTCTCTTTTATTTTTTATGTAAAGAAATGCAAACCAACCATACTTCACCCACACAAAGTAAAACCTAAGGCAGTGTAATTTGGATTAATACATGTTTGATTTTATTTAATATTTTTACACCAAAAAAAGTTTTAACCTAACTGTTTTCACATCATTTTATGCATATGCTTTTGTAAATGTAATTTTTTTTTTTTTGTCTTAATCCTCCTTTTCATTAGAAAAAATTTAACACGCACTTATTAAAAATGGTATCATACAAACACTTTTAAAAATGGTTTGTGCCAGAAATAAATATGCATGCTTCAAATGATTTTATTAAATAAATTAACACGTGTACACGAATGTAACACAATTACTTGTAATATTCTTTGTTATGCATCAAACGTATTTTCTAGTAAATACTCAAAGACCATAAAATTTATTAAAATAAGTTAAAGAGAACTTATTTTGAAAAGATATGCTAGGAAGTTTATTGAAATAAGCTGAAAAAAATTGACTGTCAAACTATTTTCATAAGTTCAAATAAGCATTCGATAAGCTTTTCTAAATATTCATTAATTCCTTTCAAAGTGTGGAAATCATTGAAATAAGTTTTATCTTTTCACACGTTCTAGATTTAAATCTTGGTCAACGTGTTTAAACAAGTTAGGTCACTAAAGTATCACCAACTGTATTAAAAAAACGTGGGAAAAAAATCAACTTGTGCAATGAGATAAATTTTACAGCACAACTCAAATTTAGACTTAGCAATGTTTACTTGAACCTGACCTTTTGAAAGCAACCTGACCATGTCTTGCACTTTAAGAAATAAAATTTTGTACAAATGTCGCAAGAAAACTATCAATTTTAGCAATTTTTATTGTTGTACAGTAGAAATGAAGATCAAATTTAAGTTGTCACCCTGGTTATCATAAGGTCGATCCTATTGATTCTTTTTTTACTTTGTATTTATGAATATTTTTTAAAAGAATATATAATAATTAATTAATTATGACTCAAAAATAATTAATAATTTTGTACAGATTAATTTTTTTAGAAAACAGTAATTTTTAAAGATTATCTATGTAATTGACCTTATCATAAGAAGAGAAAAAATATAATTTATAGTTATAAAAGAGTATAATTTACTCTTAGAATTAATTATCTTACAATTACATTATAATAATAGAATTATAGTTATAATTTTAATTATAATATTTATACAATCATATGGAGATCAATCCCAACAAAAACGAATTCATTTCAAAGCTACACGTGTCTTGGCTCACCTTTTTTATTTCAGTAAATTATTATACACAGTCTTACTCTTACATATATAAAAAAATTGTTTATTGATTTGAATTTATGACCAATAAATCACCAAGAAACAACTTTATCATCGTATCATGGCTTGCCCACAATTATATTTATATAAAAGTTAATGCTTATAAAAAAAATATAAAAGTCAATAGTATTTTTTTTTTTTGTGTAAATCAATATATTCTTCAATCACATGCTTAAGAAATAAAACTATATCATTTATATCACACCTTATTGGTATAAAATATATGATTGAATGATTCTAATTAAACTATTACTTTTATAATTGAGTTTGATCTCTATTTTTCATAAATATGAGTTTTTATTTTTACAATCGAAACTTAGTACTTGTTTATTTAAGAAGCAAAACAAAAAGAGAGATCCAAAAAATAAATTACCAAAGAAAATTTAAACATGTGAAAACATGAGAACAAAAAATTTACAACAGCAAACAGGACAATGATTAAATCAAGACTTAGTTATATTCTCATTGAACCAAAGGAATGTAAATTTGTACTCCAAAGAAAAATATCAATTTTTGCATTCATTTCATTGTACTTTCTACTTATAATATTTTTTCAAACAAATATACACTAATTAATCATGATTTAGATTTTTTTAATTATAAATGTTAATTTATTAATTTTGTTAAAAATATTAGTTGGGATGATTCGAATTCATGACCTCTCTTCATTTCTTTCTTCCTTCACCCTTCCCTAATTATTAAATTAATCTTATATCTTTATTACGAATTAAAAATTAATTAATCAAATTGTGCTTAGAATTTTTTTTATAAAAACATTAAGTCGGTAAAGATGATTCATGTAATTGTTGAAAGAGAAAAAAAAAAGTAATTTTATCTTAATAAAAACTCTTGAATTAATTAAAATTATAATATTTATATCTCAAAATAAAAATGAATTCACTTGAAAACTACACGTGCAATTCTATTGTTTGTCTAGTTATAAAGTTAATACTAGTATGTCATAGGAGTGTAACTCATTTGAAAACACATATTAAATTTATAAAAAGAGATTCATATATAATACATATTTTGAGAAGGGTGAAAATTTTTAAATGTAATTAAGTTTTGATTGAGAATTAATCTCATAATTGATTCAAATGACCTAATCCAATAGAAATACATTGGGGTACCACTAAAGAACCGAAGTTCCTAATTCAAGTAGTATTAAATTAAAAAAAAAAAAGAAGAAAAAAGAAGCAATTGTAGCTGAGAAATCTTGGATCCTTAAATGTCGTATTCTCAATATAAAAAAATACGATTAAAGAAAATTTGAGTTTGATCTCTATTTTGCAGTGACACGAGTTTTTGTTTTTACAGTGGGGATGTAATGCTTTTGTTTATTTAAGAAGCAAACACACACACAAAAAAAAGAACGAGATCCACAAAAATAAATAAAGAAATTATAGGAAACCAAATTGAAGCATCCATGTGAAAAAAGGCAAGGAGAAAAGAAAACATTGTCACGAGAATGGATCCACTTTAGTCATTAAAATGAATAATTTGTAATTAGTTAGGAGTTAGGCATATTAGTTAAGAATAAGAAATAAAAAGGGGAAATGTAAGTTAGATATTTAGATTGTTGCTTGGGTGTGAGTATCAGTATCGGTTGTGGGTGGCGAGGGAGACGGTGCCATAAGCAATGGAAGAGTCTTCATCCATTGAGGAATCGGTGGCGAGCGTGGTCGAAGAAGCGAAGGAGGTTCAAGACGCCGTTTCCGCTCACATCTCAAAGGCTTCCAGCGACGAGGAACCTCTCCGGCAACGTGTCCGTGGCGTCGATTCCAGAATCCATTCTCTCCGTTCCTCTCTCGATTCTCTTGTCTCCAGCAAACAAATCCCTCCCTCCTTAGCCGATAAGGCAGGTTAACCCGCACTCTCTCTCTCTCTCTCTCTCTCTCTCTCTCATTCTTCAATTCAATTCCTCCTTTACTGAATGGATCCATCCCGTTGCTTGGTTGCAGTTGGATGAAGATTTGCAGAGAGCGAGATGCATCATCGTTGACGGTGACGCCTCTTCGCTTCTCCCTGGCCATGCACAAGGTTACTTTTCTTCACATCTCTCTCAATCGACTTTCTTTTTAATGGAATGTGACCTATGACATGATATTGATTCAATCGCTTTAGGAAGCTTTCTGAGGATGTTTCTGGGTCCTATCAATGTGCGTGCCTCTAGGAAGGATGTTCAGCTCAAGGTCAAAGAGGAATACAACAGTTACAGGGTATATATATTTATATATTTCTCTCAATCCTCATGCACACCCTTCTAATTCAACCTAATATTTCCCTTCTTGCTTCACACAATCACACGTTTGTTGCAATATTTGTTTTCGCTTTTAGACCACGCTTTTACGTGTTTTTATGCTGTAGATTTCTATGCACTGAAAGTGTAAAAAGTTTTATAGTCTTCCAATCATAACCCACCATGTATGATATGTTTGTTGACTTTTAAAATAATTATCTTAAAGTAATTCAAATGATGATTTGTGATTGGATGACAGTGTAAAATTGTTTTACACTGACAGTGCATAGGCATTAAACTCTTTTTCCTATCATTTTCATCTTGATTGCTGCTTTTCCGCAGCTTGTTGATTTTGGAAGATACCGAAACTTGTCTTGTGCTTCTGAGAGATTGAATGTTTGATTGAGTTCCTATTTTTGTTTACAATTCTTTTGTGTTTATACTTGCAGAGTTTGTGCACATTTAAATGCATATTATAAAAAAAATAAAAGGCGTTGCATGAAAATAACATGGTTGACATGAAATTGAGTAATTCCACGAGGTAGTTGTTATTTGTTAATCCCAGACAGCCTTCCCCAAAACCACTCTAGCAGCTTAGCAGATAGGTGATGGCCGCCATTCAAAAGATTATGTATACAGGATAAATAATTTGTACCACTATCATATAAATTCTCAAAAAAACAAAACATTACCCAAAACTAAAGGAGTATTCATGATTAAATTATCAAAATTCACATTTTACATAGTCTACACAAAATTAGCATAAATTGCAACAAAAGTCAGGAACACAAGGTTACAGCATCAAATTCTTAATAAGTTTAACTCTAAGGTGGTGGCTGTGAATTGCAAGCTATAAATACAAGGAGGAAAAAAAAAAGAACAGAGGACACCTTGAAAAGCAACACTAAACCCTACAAAAACCTTGAGATCAGACGTTGAATGGGACAGGAGTTGCTGCTAAGAGCACAATATGTCAGTGAATTGCTCGAAAATGGTGAAGCTCAAATCAGCAGGGAAAGCACAAGCTTAACCGGGGTAGGGGTAGGGAATGAAATTCATAAAATCACCAGTAAATGTTGCATCACCACAATAGCTCAAAACATGACTTGATGCACATTGAAATCTCGCCATTTACTACCATGCTCTGCACACATGCACATGCTGCCATGTAGAAAAAGTTTGTGAAACATTTATGGAAATTCACTTCTTTTTTTTTTTTCAGGATAGAACTGCCCTGCTATTCCTGCTTTTTCCAGCAACACTGCTTATTCTAAGATCTTGGGTTTGGTCTGGATGCTTGCCAACTTTTCCTGTTCAGATGTACCAGGTATTTTCTTTTAAACCCCTCCGTTTTATGTCAGGTTAGTATTTATTTGCTTGCATGCTGAAATATTTGTCAGCAATCTGTCATTGAGTATTACCATTTGTCATCATCAGGCCTGGCTGCTATTCCTTTACACCGGTTTGGCATTGCGAGAGAACATACTGAGAGTCAATGGAAGTGATATTCGTCCCTGGTATAGTCATTAAACTTGATGTTTGCATGGATCATAGTTAATAGGTATTGGGTTCCTGGTTCTATTGTCGTTGCTTGTTCTTTAATCACATAAGTGAAACTTGTATAACTTTTTATTGATCATTCAACCCTTCATACTCTACAACTTGAATGTGCTGTGGAGGATAGTAGGAGGCATTATTTAATTAGTTGGGTTGTGTGTGTAATGCATAAGCCTATGACAGACGGAGGATTAGGCTTTAGGAATAGTGTTCATAAATGTTGCCCTAGTGGCAAAGGTAGTTGATCAAGAGCAAATATGGTTTCATTAGCATGGTTGTGGATGTTAAATTTTGGGTTTCTGCTATTAAATTGAGTTCTTGGAAATTTGTCTCTCTACCCTCTTTCTTTTCTTTACTTTCTTTGGAAGGTACTACTGTTCCATTTCATTTCTGAGAGAATTTTGGTTGGGAGTTTTTTTTTTGGGTCTTTCCCCGTATTTTCATCATTTGCTTACCTTGCAAGATGCACATGTTTTTTATGTTTGTCCCAAACCAACTATTCCTAAAGCTTAAGCTATTAAATGAAGATACATGAATAGTTTTATATTAGTATTATAAAAGCTTACATATGAATAGGAATATATTTTTTTGCATTGTCAGGTAGCTTGGCAATAGGACAGTGAATTGTTTGGACTATTTGTAGTGTTGGATATGTCCACCTAACTTAAAGGTTATTCATTTTTCTCAGGCTGCATTTGAGGTTTTGGTGGTGAGCTGAATATGGTGTTTCAGAACTGTGTTAATTTGGTTGATGTTTAGTTCTTTTGAATGGTGTCAAATGCCAGATTTGCTGTGGTTTATTCTCTCGTATTTTGTAAGACAGATTTTTCTTAGCGTAGTTATGGGCTTCAGCTCATGGGTTCTTTTAGTGCATTCCTTTGTCTATTTTGCAAAGCAATTAGTTAACTCTTTTGAGCTTGTAATTTTTTCCTTAACATTTTGTGTAAAGAGGATATTTTCCACTTCTTGATAATTTCCCTTCTCGTCTAAAAAAGGGAATCATAATTGATGCCCATCTGTCTAATTTCTCGTTTCATCTAATAACAGAAATATAATGGATGCCCCTTTGTCCTGTATTCTATTAGATTCAAAGAAGGGGCGGACAGGAATTTTATTTGGTTTCTGTGTTGATATTGTCATCCTTACATTGCATATTGGGAAATCTTTTGGCAATTAAACTTACTATATGGTTATAGGTGGATATATCATCATTATTGTGCTATGGTGATGGCCCTCGTGAGTCTCACTTGGGAGATTAAAGGACAACCAGACTGTGCAAAAAAGCAGGTTAGTTTCCTAGCCCTGTGCATATAGTTTTTTCTTCCTTTTTTTTTTTAATTATGTTGTGTAACTATTGTTTGTCTCAATAATGCGTACAGAGAGGTGTACAACTTTTTCTACAGTGGGCTATGATGCAAGGAGTTGCAATGCTTTTGCAAAATAGATATCAACGCCAAAGACTTTATACTCGTATTGCATTGGGAAAGGTGACACTGTTAAATAATATATTTTTACTTGCTTTTTCCTTTTCTATTTTAGTTATATTTTACCCACCCTCAAAAACTTTCTATCGTCCTGTTCAATCATGATTAAATTTTTCTTTTTCCCTATAGCATTTTATAGTTAATATATATATTTGATCCGTGTTTTTCTCTGTATTTTAGGCTAAGAGGATGGATGTTGTGTGGGGGGAAACAGCTGGTGTGGATGGCCAACTGTGGTTATTGTGTCCCATACTTTTCACGTTGCAGGTAACATGGCTGCTATGATATGTTACTTAAGTTATATGCATGACTATGAGCCGGTTTTTTATTCTCATGTGATATTCATGTTTCTATAATGTTCATAATTTGTGTTGTGAGTGACAGATGATTAGTTGAGAAGCAAATCTTGTGTTAATTTGCTTTAAAACTGAAATTTTGTTTTATTCCCATTCTGGAAATCATTGACCTGACATAGCAGAGGTTTAACATTCTTGAATTATATTTGTACTCCTCTCTTGGTTCAGGGATTTGAGGCATATGTTGGACTGTTGTTGCTAAGGACTGCAGTTGTCGGGGTTGTTTCTGAGTGGCAGGTACTAGTTCGTTTGTCCTTGCTATTTTACTTTATTTTGTACATCAATTGATTGATTGGAACAGAACCAAATAAATCCAGTAATATTTTGTTGCATAGATTAGCCTTAGCCTTATAATTGATAGAAACTCTTCGGGCAGGTAATATTTTGCGGTCTCCTGTTGGTCTTAATGGCTGTTGGGAACTTTGCAAATACAGTACAGACTCTGATGGCAAAATCAAGATTTAAGGCAAAGATGAGAAGAAGCAAGAGCAAGCAGAGGCTGAATTAGCAAGTTGTCACTTTTTTAGCTTTAATAGGATCAAGATTTTTTTGCACTCATTTCAGTTTTGACCACAGTGCAAGCTGGTGATAATTTGGCTTGTGGTAGCATCAATCATTTACTAGTCTAAGCATAAACATAAATTTGTATTAAAATGATATTATGATACTACGATTTTGGTTATCCACCTTTTTGGGTCAGCATGCTTGTTCCAAATGTCTCAAATTGATGACTTAATCTTCTGATCACCTTCACGATCTAAGTCCTAAATTAAGTGCTTGTTAACTTGGGAGTCTAGAGAAATTATTGATAGTGGACCAAAATTTAAACTAGAGATAGAAAGCTACAATTTTTGTCTGATCGGGATCAATTTATTTTCGTTTATTTGTTTAGTCCAATATAATTTTTTTATTAACTTCAATTAAATAAAATGGTAAGATTGTGAACATAATCTTGATACAGGATAATTGTCTCTTGAGCAGATCTAATAAATCAATTTAGTGCCTTTAAAAAAATAACATTCGTCAATGGAATCGTGCTTTAGTAATTCCTGTTGAAGTATGAACATAAGCAAGGATTGAAACTTTTAAAAGTCCTGATTTTTTTTTTTTATAGATTTTGTTTACTCTTAAAAATACATATTAATTTTGACTTTTTTGTTATAAAATCTGTAATGTTATATTGCATCTATCACTCTTTGATAACATGCGTGTGTACTATTATGTGTGATTTCCTTTATTCAAATATGAATTTAGAAAGAAAAAATACTGTCATCTAATCAAAATTAGATGTCTTTTATTCAAATAAATAAATAAAGAATAACAGCTAAGTTCTTGTTCTTTCAAAAAGGTAGATATTTACGTAGATATTTACTTCAACATAGAAAAGATGGGGTATGTATTAGTGTCTATAGTGCATGCTCATATTTTATGGACAAAGCAAAGTTGGAGTGAAGCGTTAAGGACCACTTGTTGGGTTGCGAAGCAGGTTAGGGATGCGGGGGCAAAGCTCCTGAGGAACGCATAATATTGTATGCGAATTAAGATAAGATAATCCACGCATAAAAATAATGTACATATAATGATAATATACGTGGGTTAAGATAATATATGCGATTTTAAGATAATATACGCATATATTATATAGCCTGATGTAACCTCATTGATGATCAATAAGAAAAAGAAATCGTTATGCGCCTAAGAACGTAGGCAAACTTGCAAAACCTTGTTAAATCTCATGTTTGTGTTTGTATTTGTACATCTGATTTTTCTCATTCTCTTTAGAATTCAAAGTTATTATTGCTAACAATTTGGTATCAGAGTCAATGGTTCGACTTGGTAACCGACTCAGACGAGTAAGTGACGACGGTAGATCCTTGGTTTGGGATGTATCAAAAATCTTCCTAATGGTGGGGCTCAGGCAGCATGTCCTGTGGGTGGAGCGATGGTGCAAGTATCTAAAGCATGTAGACTCTAATGGCCACCATAGAAATACTCCTGGATGAAAATAGCTTCCGTTCAAGGGAAAGACTATTATGTGGAAGAGATTCACGCTTGAGGGAGAGATTCTTAGAGTATAAGTGTGAGGTGAAGTCTCACATCATGTAAAAATAAGAAGGTTGAACACCAGAAAACAAAACCCATAAACCTAAACTTTAAAGTTTGGAGTTAATATGTGATGTCAGGTTCACTTATATGATTATTCATGACTAATTGGTATAAATTTTTCAATGATTAACCCCCTCAATTTCACAACAGAGTCAAGAAAAAGGTTTTGGTGTAGTTAATTATTATAAAGTTAGTTATCAGACAATTGTAGTTAGTTAAAGTGTATACCACCCCCCACCCCCTTTTTGTAACTCATTTTTTAATTCCTATATTCATTTTTTTAATCTTTAACATGGTATATCTGAAAAAGCAACTTCCTCTCCCATTTTCTGACTTCTGTTTGTTTCTTAAATTCTGCTCCAATATTTGGGCTTGGGTTAGCTTCTTCTTTCCTCCCCATGGCTCGCTTATCAGCCATTGACAATCGTCGTAGTCCCTGTTTCTTGCATCCAACTTACAATCCCGATTTAATTCTGGTTTCTCAACCTTTAACTAGTGACAATTATAGTTCATGAAGTCATTCAAGGAAGCTTACCTTGAATGCAAGAACAGATCAGCTTTCTTGTTGGTTACATTGCAAAACCTAATGGCAAAAATCCTTGGCTTTTCTCTTGATGAAGAAACATCAGTTCTTGAATTTTGAATTCCGTATCCAAAGACATTATTGCAGTGTAATATGACATATATGTTGATACGACAGTAGATATCTAGAGAGACCTTCAAGATTTGTTCAAATAGTAAAATGGACTAGAAAATCAATTGAAGAAAGATCTTTTCAGCTTTATGTGGCCAAAATCAGTCAGTCGATATTCCTCACATCTGCATGGGAATTTGGGAAGAATTGAACGAATTTCAGCCTTCATGCACCAGCACATGTGGTTGTGCTCGAGCCTTGATTGGAAATGCACAGCAAGATTACACACTTGCATTTCTCGAATCCAAGACCAAACCATATAATGGTACAAATACTTGTGAATGAAGTCTCTGACATGCCTCAATGTATTTTTGCCATTGTCTCAACTCTCAAGATCAGTGTCAACAACTCATTTTATTGTTGATTGCTCATATGTTACATCATACAAGCCATAAACTCCACTCCTGATGCTGATCATTCATCTGTTGGTATTTTTCCCCACCTTTTCTTCTTCATTTGCTATTTATTGCCATTCTTCTATATCCATTTTATATAATTCAACAACCCAAAACAGCACAACACATCAATTGACTAGTCTAAGACCTGAGATAGATCATGTAATCAACCATTTAGAATATCCACCAGACCCATAAAAACCCCAACTTACCTCCAGAACTCAGTGCAATACTGCCCTAACTACCCTATAACTTACCATATTTCCTATGATAATATTCACTCACATACAAGTCATTTGTCATGCAAGTCTCCAACATCTATGAATCTGTTTCCTATCACAAAGTTGTTAAGTTTCCTGAATTGCGGTAACAATGCAATAAGAGTTATCAGCCATGGAGACAAATAATACATGGTTTGCTGTCCCTTTACCTTAAGGCAAATACTCATAGGTTGCATATGGATCTATAAAGTAAACACCAAAGCAGATGGATCTATAGAGTAAACAGCAAGGCAGAATGCAGTGTAGAAAGGTTAAAAGCCAGTCTAGTAGCTAAGGGGTTCACTCAACAAGTTGGCATAGATTTCAGACACCTTTTCACCAGTTGTAAAATTAGCCATAGTAACAGTTCTCATCTTTGGAAGCAATTACTTCAAGTAGACATTAACAATGTTTTTCTTGATGATCTTTTTAAGAAAGTCAACAGGATCTTCCTCTTGAGTACAAGGTCTACATGGATCTTCCTCTTGAGTAAGTTGGGGGTGGGTAATATTGTTTGTAAATTACACAAGTCCATCTATGGATTGAGAGAGGCTTCTAAACAATGGTTTACCAAGTTTCCAACTGCTCCTTGGCCAAGGGGCTTCACTCAATCTAAATGTACTTCTTCCCTTTTCACATTGGGGTCAGGTCCCGATTATGTAGCTCTATTGGTCTATGTGGGTGATATTATAATAGTTACCCTAAATCCCATTGTAATCAAACAAGTGCAACATCTCTACAAAACCCCTTAAACTCAAAATACTTGGCAACTTGAAGCATTTTCTCGGCATCGAATTACCTTACTCCAAGAAAAGAATATACTTTTCCTAAAGGAAATATCAAATATGTATTATCAATGTTACAGGATACTGGTTTCATTCATTGCAAACCCACAATTCTGCCAATGGATACTAATCTTAAGGCAAGTTCCCATTCAGGTGAACTACCAAATCCTTCAAAAAATCATATAGACTGATTAGAAGGTTGTTATATGTTGTTATTTCTTGGCTAAACACTTGTTTTACTGTCAACATCATGGCTAATCCTAAAGTTTCTCACATGGATGCAGTGCATCATTTACTTAGTTATCTCAAAGGAGAACTGCTGTAGATAGTTAAATTCTGCTAGCAGTACTTCATTTGCTATATACACACCTCTGTTTTCCTGATCAATACAAATTTCTCAATCCTCCATTCATTGTTTCCATCTTAACAAAAATGGGTTTGAACAGTATTCACAAATTTTTCAAATAATGATTGATAAAATTTGACTCAGATAAAGTCACTATGGTAGAGTTGGAGCATTGTTGGGCGTGAAGCCCTTGCTTACTTTTAATTTAATATTTATTATTTGAAAATAAAAGTGGGATTTTTTCACACATGCAAAATACATTTAATTAACATTGTTTTGTTGGATTATGTTATTAATATATACACACACAATCCCATTACTACTGAGTTAGCTAGTAAATTTTTCTCAAATGATTTTCCAACATGACCATATCTTGTTGCTTTTTTTTTTGGTAAAGTGGGGGCAAAAAAGCCCAAAAACTGAAATCCCCAGGTGAATACAACACTCGAAATATCAACCAATAACAGCATAGAAAGACAAGAGAGGACCCAAAATCCAGATTCATTAAAATCAAGCCTACTTCACACAATGTCATAAATTCATTTCTGAATAGAACTAGCCATCATGCATATTTAATTCAAATGATAAACTGTCTTACTTTAGAGCCTCTATAGACCATGATTTTCAGAGACATTACAAGACCAGTAAAAAAATTGTAGCAAGATAAAAGCAGGGCAAATCAAAAGAAAGAAGTCCAATGAAAATTAGGGACAGAGTTACTCAAGCTGAAGGAACAGGAGCATCCTTGACAGATTCACGCCTTCCGATCTCTCTTGCACCGTCCTTGTCTACAATTTTAATCACAAAGTTTGGTGGTGCAACAACGAGCCTGGATCTGATCTCCATAATGCACTTATCAACGAGATCAATTGCTTCTTCAACTGACATTCCACTATGGTAGTGTCTGTCCATCATTGAGAGTGAAAAATAGGAGCCATAACCAAAAGCCCCCTTTTCAAGCTTGTGAAGCGTTGCAATGTAGTCAATATAGTATAGTTCAGGGCCAGTCTCTTTGTCATAACCAGCAAGAAGGATGTTTACAGAGTATGGGTTCTGTAGAAAAAAGCAAATGAATATTTGAGGCACCAAATGAATCATTAACCAACTAATGTATGGTCTAAGGCACTGTTTGGAGAATATGAATTGCTCTCATAGAGCTAAATTGGAGCAAGTGCATAAATTGATTTTAGCTTCTCAATTTGTTTTCCTATAAGTGAGAGTCTAAGGACATGATATATGGGAGAAAGGGTTTAGAAGAAACCTTGCGGAGAGCAGTGGCGAGTTCGCCACGTGTGAAATTGGCGGCGGCGGCGGTGGTAAGAGGGATGCCGTTACGGAACTGATACAAGGCGACGTTCTTCTGAACGTACTCTGTGAACTGAACCCTAAAACAGAACGGAAAGGAACGGGATCAGAGGATTGGAAGAGAGTGGGAGAGAAGAAACCCTAACCCTAACCCTAGATAGTAGACACCTGTCTCCGGGCTCGCCGCTAGCGGCGATGAGTTTGTGGGAATCGAGGAGCATGATCTTGTCCTCGTTGGACTTGTGGACGAGGATGCTGTGCACCGCGGATGAATCAGCCACCACGATCGCGAACCCATTACCCACCAATCCGAATACGCACTCCATCACTCTCTCTTCTTCTTCTTCTCCAAGCGCCAAAGAAGGTTTATATGTGCAAGCAAAACTGTCTATCAATTTTTATTTATATCATAACCAGATCTGCTTTGTCCCCTTGAGCAAGTTACTTCACTAGACTCACTAATTTTATTTTTAATTAATCTTCAATTTCATATTTTTCATTCTTGAAATATTATTTACTCCTAAATTTATTCATAAAATAACAAAATTATACTGTATAACTTTTTTTATCTATCAATCTTATTGTTAGTTTTTTTATTAAAATGTTAGTAACAAATTCTAAATGCAACCTCTTTTTCCTTCTTCCTCATCATTGTTTATTCTTTTCCAACCTAATCAATCTTACAACTATAAAAAAATATGTTAATAATTCTCAATTATTAAAAACTTTTAATTCCTAAAACATATGCCTACATAAGTCACAGTTGGTGTGACTTGTGAGAAGGCAGCACTTTGTTTGTCTACCATCTTTCAATAGAATTTTACTCATGATGACAGAGCCAAAAAAATCAAAAATCAAAAACTATAATGACCAAAATAATTTTATGAAAAAATACATCAAAATTATAACAACTCAAAATATATTTGAGTAAAAAAAACAAACAAAGGAATATATAGTTCATAATAACTAACAATTTAATTGAGTAATAAAAAACATTTAAGTCAATTTTTACCTCTAATTACATTTTGTTTTATTTTTTTGTGGGTTGCATTTTTTAATCTTTATACTCTACTACTTACGTGTGTTTTAAATATATTTTTAGTTCTTTAAGTTTTGATCTTTTTATTTTTTCCCTTAAATTTAAATTTTACTTTCTTAGTTTTTAAATTATAAAAACTATTATTTTTAGTCCATCTCTATACAAAAAATCTCATATTAGTTTTGCGGTGACCTTTAAGATGTTTATTTTTTTATGGATGGGGAATAAAAAGAACAATTTTTTAAATCTATTGGCTAAACAAATAAATTTAAATTTTGGGGACAAAAACCAAAGTGATTCAAAATTAAGGGATAAAAAAAATGTTTAAGCCAAAAGAAGAAGAAAAAAAACTTTATTCTCGTTACTATAACTAAGGAGCACAAATGGATTTATATAGCAACCAGTAAAAGCTAATGAATAAGAGTTTGTATTGGCTCTTTTGCAGTCCCTTAATTGGCTCAATGAATTGAATTTGCAAAATGTCATTATAGAGCCAGACTCACGTTTATCCTTCTTGCCCAATATTTCGGAACATAGGCAGATAATTCACAAATGTATGCACAAGCTCCTTCAGTTTCATAACGTTGGGGTATATGAGACAAAATACAGTGATGATGCATCACATTGCGTACCACATATTGTTAGCATTTTTAGTTATAATAATTTGTATTTTTTCTACTTTATATAGCTTCATTTATAGTTATCTTCGTTAGTTTCCCATTTCTATGGACTTGTCATGATTTAGGTCTTATTTTGGTTTTAACCTTTCAGGACACACAAGTAATCTTTGGGTTTAAAGCACGAAACAATAACAAAAATTCAGTAGCAAGTACTTGTTTTAAGTCTTTGAGATGCATTGGGTTGAATTTGAACATTTGCAGTAAAAAGTTCAGGTTTGTTCATTGTCTATTTGATTAAACTCAACCAAATAATGTATGTGGGAGTCATAACTCCTCTAAATTCTTAATAGAATTTATACAACAATATGAGTCCCATTTAATCAAGTCTCTAGATAAATTAACCAATTGATTTAGAACAATACGTAAATTTCTAACAGTCACACACCTAATCCACAATTTTTGTTCAATAACGAGATCCACGATTTAACCTATAATTATTTCACAGTTTATCCACTCGCGTTAGCATTCCATTTTTTATGTAAAAGTAAAACTAAATAACATCCATACCAACACAATCATAAACAAACATCTAGCAATTGGTATGAGATTAAATAACTGATATTTCTTTATTTTTTTCATCTTCTTTTCTTTAAAGAATCCATCTTGTTATTTTCGTTAAGTGTATTTGGCTTATTTAATATTTTGCATTGACTTTGTTATTTATGTTTTTTTACAGACTGTTATTTATGTTCTCTGTGTTTTTTTTATTGAATATATTTGTATTGATATGTGATTCTAATCGTGCTAAATATCTATTCGATATTTACATATTTTTCTGAAATGTTACATTAGACACATGAAGATTCAAGATCCATACTCGAATCTATTAAGATCCATATTAGACATGTGATGATTGTCATTTTAAAGTTCCTTTAATTTTAATTAAAAAACATATTTGAGAGACTTCAAGTTTTCAAACTTTATATAAAGAGTTCCATGTTCAAAAGTGAGATACTTTGACTCCTATAATTCATTCGAGATAAGTTGAATAAACTTGGTTGAACTGATCAAACAGAGTTTTTTTCTTCCATTTACATTAAGTATTTGTTGTTCTACTTAGATAAACAAATATTAGTGCATATCAGGCTATATCTCTTTAATGAGATATTATACATTATTTAAATTTTATATCCGTTATGTTAGTGGTTTGGTTGAACAGATTCTTTCAGTATAAGAAATCCAAAGGCATGTGCTCCAATTTCCTTATTCCCATCATTATAACGGTCGACACTAATATTAAAAAGCAAGTTTACTTAAAAAACAATACTCATAAATAAAAATAAAAAAACAGCAGGAGAGTAGAAGCAGTCTGATGAAGAAAACCGGGCAACGCAGAAAAGAAACCTTAATTCCATAGAATGACTAACAGTTGGCTACAGATACTCATCACCCCGCCCTCTCTCCTTCCTTTCCTACAAAGCAAAGAACTTCAAAGTGTCATAACACAATAATTTTATATTCAAAAACCCAGAGTTATTATTAGCTTCAATATTAAATAATTCAGTCTCTAATGTGTGTGTTCACATTATTATTCAACAATCAATTAAATATTAGCGTTAAGACGGGTGTGATGTGGGTCAGTTTACAACACATTTTATTTTTGTAGGTATTATAATTATAGCACATTCTTAGAAAGTGATCAATTCAATTCTCGTATCAAAATTTATAAAGAGATTTTATGATCTTATAAAGAAGTCAAAGAAATTAATTATTGTGATTATTAGACAGCATTTTATAAATACAAAATTAAGAGTTTAATGTCTATTAATATAAGAATTTGTGTATTGCTAACTAAAAAAAATTATTATGATTTTTAAAATAATTACTATAAAACTTAACAAATCTATGGTATTTAATAATTTATAATAAAATTATTTTACATTATAGCTCAATTTTTCAATAATTAAATTATTATCATCCTTGATAATAGCATAAGTGTATGTTTGGGGTAGTTTCATTTTCAGTTTGCATAACCATGATATTGTTTTTATGAAAATATAGTTTCAGGCAAATGTAATTTCGAAAATAATAAAATAAAACACAAAATTAAATTTACTCTTTAAATTATAAGAATTGAAAATAATTGAGGCATTTGGTAGTCAGAGTGAAGTAATTAGTGTAGTCTCAAAATTGAGCATAGAACATTCAAAGAATCCAATCAATCATGTTATAATATATGAGAATGAAGAGTAAGTATAAGAATAGAAAATATATAAAGTATTTAATAGTCGTTGATAAATGATTAGATGGATTGGTGGAATAAAAGGGTGTTAGCCGCGTTGCTTGTGTGGATGTCCCATCTCAAAAGCGCCCAATACACCCCACCCCACCACACCACACCACACCTGGCTTTTGCCTTCTCTTTATTATTCCTTCCTTCCTTCCTTCCTTCTTCGCATCAACAAACCCTAACATAGCATCTTAAGGTAATTTCTCTCTCTCTTTCTCTCACCGCTAATTTTGCTTCTCTTCATTGCCTAATTTTGGTTCTCATTTCCCCCTTTCTCATATTCCCCCCTCTTTCCCCGTTTCCTCCCTTTCCTTTCTCTTCTTTTCAATTCCCCTGGGCCTCTTCGGGTCTCTTCTCCGATTTGGCCTCAATTCCCCCATTCCTTTTTTTCATTCGTCTTTTAATTTCTTTTTCTTTTTCATGGACCGCAGAGACAGAGACTATCACCGTCGTCCTTCTCATTTCGTAAGAATTCATTTCACTGCAACTTCTTCTTCTCTTCTCTCATGTTTTGTAGTTCTACCACGTTTCCTGTCCCTGCTTCAGTCAATTGCATTTCGAACCTTTTGTCTTTTATAAGTCGACAATAACAAATTCAACATATCTAATTCTGCAATTCCATTTTCTTTATTTATTATGTTTTTCAACGATACAGTCTTTATGTGATCAAGGTGATGGGAAAAATGTAGGGCAGGAATGTCGCAAGTCTTTTTCTATCAGCGTATCTTGGGCATGGAGTTTTTCATGCATTGCGTGTGATCAATGACCGTTATGATCCGATTCTCTGAAATTCACGCCTTTAGCATCCGGATTTATTTGTCATTAATCGTTAATTTTTATGAAGTAATTGTGTTCAAAATCAAAAGCTGGCGATGAGCTCGTATTTATTACTTATTAATGCTGAAAGTGGCCCTATATTCCGGCGGAGATATGTTAAAAATATACCAGTTTTAAGAGTTTCTAAATTATCTTGTTATAACATCACATTTTGGATATTTATGCTTCTTGTGATGATATGTAGGCACATGCTTCTCCCCCTGAATACTTTGTCCGCCTGGAGAACACAACTTACAAAGACGATCTATATTTAAGGAAGAGGACAAGGATGCGTCGGTGGCTTTGTTGTACTTGTCAGGTGGAAGAGTCTTACCCATCAAATGAAAATGAACACCTGAAAAGCCCAAGGAATTATGGAGATGGTGAGTTTCTTAATTTAATCCATTTTGTTGTTTTGTCCAGATATTGTTTACTACTTGAGAAAGAAGTAAAGTAAATTACAAAGGATACACAAAAAAAAAAAAAACAGTTAATTTTAAGGCTTCGAATTTTCCTTTTCAGGAATGTTCTCAGTTTATTTCTCTAAGCCAGCCACTTGAACATTTTGCCTCCATTTTATTTTTTAGTCATATTTTCATTGCTATATTTTCATGTTGATGTTAAATCCTTCTTCCTCGACCATTCCACAAAAAGTTACTTCTGGTTTGACCTCTGTTCTGTCACACATTCAGAAATTGTTTTTTTTTCCTTAGCCCTTTATTTAATTTTTTGACTTCTTTACTAATTTACTATGTTCTTAGTGCTCCTAAATTGTGTGTAAATTGTGATTATTATTTATCATAAATTTCTTTGGTTTTGAGTATTTATATGTGTAGTATTCATTATTTAGTTTGTATTATTATATTTAAAATAGTGGTAATCCTACTATAGTGTTTTCAGAGCTATCTGCTATGCGCCAATATTCAAGACTTATAATTATGGCTTTATTTAGATGCTTCAACAATCTCGACTTAACAATTTTACTGCTCATGGTTCACCATATAAGATCACTGGCTCCTTTCCTGGTAAAGATTACTCATGTTTCAATTATTATTTGCTTTAGGCAACCAAAAAGGCTCAAAGGTGTCAGCTCCTGTCAAACATGAAACACAAAAGGCACCTCCACCTATTGAAGCTCCAGCCTTGTCTTTAGATGAGCTGAAGGAGAAGACTGACAACTTTGGTTCAAAGGCATTAATAGGTGAAGGATCGTATGGAAGGGTCTATTATGCAACCTTAAACAATGGGAAAGCAGTGGCTGTGAAAAAGCTTGATGTTTCATCTGAACCCGAATCAAATAATGAATTTTTGACCCAGGCAAGCCTCTGCCATCAACTAAACCCAACAAACTATTATAATTTATACACTGCAAGTATGATGGTTTCTAGATGGTTGTTGTCAGTTTATTGGTCGTCTCATTCAGCGTTCTCTATTTCAGGTTTCCATGGTCTCAAGATTGAAGAATGACAATTTTGTTGAGTTGCATGGTTACTGTGTTGAAGGAAATCTTCGTGTACTTGCATATGAGTTTGCTACTATGGGCTCTCTTCATGACATATTGCACGGTATGTAGCTTCATGTCCTATCTTGTATTTCATATCTATTATGTTCCGTCAATGATTTGGTTGTCTTTCCACTACAGGTAGAAAGGGAGTTCAAGGTGCTCAACCTGGGCCAACTCTTGATTGGATACAGCGAGTTAGAATTGCAGTTGATGCAGCAAGGGGATTGGAATATTTACATGAGAAAGTTCAACCACCGATTATACACAGAGATATCCGATCAAGTAATGTGCTAATATTTGAAGAATACAAGGCCAAGATAGC
>PYAF01000353.1:563042-586212 GCA_007407185.1 Glycine tomentella
CAGAGAAAAGAAAAGAAAAAAGAATGAAGCATTATTTAAATAAAGGTGGCGTTAGGCATGGAGAAATTTTTTTGTCTGAAAATTATAATTTAATTATGGTTTTTTATAATTATGTTTTTTAAGAATGAATAAAATTTATTTCATTTACATAAATTTTATAAGAATCAAAGCGTTAACATATTTTAAACTATTATTTTAATTATTTATTACATTATATAATTTAATAAAATAATATGATATTTTTATTGTAATAAAAGAAAATTTAAACTTAAAAAACAATATTTTCACCTCTTTCCATTGAAATGTTTTCATGAAAAATTAATTAAAAATATCATTTTTCAAAAATATATTTTTTAAAATACATACCAATCATGCAAAATTAAAATTTTCAAATACATGATTATCAGAAAATAAAAAATTTGTCTCACGTCCTGAAAAAAAGAAATTAACGGATAGGTAGAGTGATACGGTCCTTGGTTTTTACGCTTGGGCTTGGGCTTGGGCCTGAGCCTAGGCCTTTGAGGAAGGTAAGTAGTAAGATTTATGGGATGAGACAGACAAGTGGCAGTAGAGTGGAAGGTGTTTTGTTGTGTGTTAAGAAAAGACAAATTAAATCAACTCCATATGTTCTCTGTCAACACTCTTCCCTCCCAATTTCTTCCGCCATCCCCATGCCGTCGTCATTGCCGTCTCACCGTCGTGTGCTCCTCCTTCCGCCGCCGCAGTCGAAGCCGCAGACGTCACAACAAAGTATCTCTTCCCACCACCACCACCTCCACCTCCTCATTCGAACCGAAGCTCGAAGCCGTTATCGACCTCACTCCCCTAACCGCTTTCCAATCTGAACTTCGCCGGTTCCTATCTTCCGGCATAGACGCTTACCGAGATTTGCAAACCTTGGTCACTCTCGACCACAACCGCCGGCTTGTCGTTTCGTGTCGCCCTTCCACCTTGCATTTCCTCGGAACTTCGGTGGCTTTGACCTTCCTCGCCTTTTCTGTTTTCACGGTTTTGGCTCAATTGATTTCTAAGTTTTCGTCTTGGCGTCGTTACGCGTCTAGCCATAAGCCTGTTGTGGTGCGGAGGGACCGAAGTCTCGGCGGAAAAGAGGTGGTTGTTGCGTGGGGTCAGAGAAGTGACACGAATCCGTTATCAGCGCCGGTTCGGGACTCCGTGAAGCGCTCTGCGAAGAATAAGGTGGTTCGGTTCCAAAGGAAATTGCCCAAATGGTGGCCAACTGTAATCAATTCCAACGCTTCTATTTTTGACGCCAATGAACAGGAGGAATACAAGAGGGAAGCTTATAGAGTGGTTCGAGGTTTGTTTTTTCTTTTCCTCATTTTTATTTAGTTTACTATCCTTTTCCAAAGAGAGATGGTTGTTTGTTTGTGGCTGAGAATTTGAGAATATCATCTCTCTTTCTAGGTTCGCGTCAGTTGATTCATTAGTATGCTTATATTGACAAAAAAGTAAAATTATTACAATATGATGAATGAGTAATGCGGGGGAAGGGGGTCATAACAATTACATACCTATATTCTATTTGCTGTTCATTGAAATGCATTGTTTAATGCTAATTTGTTAACACCAACCATCATGTGTTTCATCAACTATCACGGTTGTTCCTAGTGTTTCCAGTCTCTGGATAAATAATGATTCTATTCATGTGCTTTTTTGTAGGTATACATATGTGTTTAATAATTTCTAGTGTTTTGCCATCATTTTTTTCAAGTTGCAACTCACCCACTTGATTTCCAGCAATTACAAACAGTAGATTGGGCGGAAATGACATCATGGAGAATGATATAATTCAAGTCAGTTCTTTTCCCCTCTTTCTCTCTCTCTCTCTCTCTCTCTCTCTCTCTCCATGATTTACTTAATTATCAAATTATATATAGCAGTTATTATTATTTTGGGGAAATTATTATGTATGTTGGTTAAGCTTGATATTTGCTTTTCTTTGAGTAGTGCCTTTATGGTGTAAACTCTGCAGCAACTACTACTACTACTACTACTTAAAAGTTAAAGTATGTGATACTGAACCTGTGTCAATTTTAACATTCCCTGCATTTTTCCTAATTCTCATGTAAAAGGATCTCTTTTCAATTAATATTAACTAGCATAAAGTTCTCCGAAGTGCAAGTGATAATATGTATGTTGAACATTGTCAAATTGACGTTGATGAACACTAAATAATTAAAACGGGAACTGATGGTTTCTAATTCTTTTATTAATGCGTGCTTAAAAATAAAATCTTTTCTATACTAAAAGGGAATTAATTTGTTTCTCTTCTCATAACACTTGAAATTTTTGTTGTCTGTACACATGAACAGTTACGTCGACTATGCAGAACTTCTGGTGTGCAAGTGTCTATTGAACCAACAAATATCCGGGACACCTTGTATCGGGCATCTGTTAACTTTGTTTTAAATGTATGCAGCAGGTGTGATATTATTAGCCCTGCATTGGTGTCTATCTCTTTGTTCACTGCTTAATGGCACCTGTTAATCATGCTGTCTTCTCCTATTTTATGAAATTTGTTTCTATTCAGGGCACCAACTCACTGTACTTCAATTGATATTAATGGTGAGGATGCTCCGCAATTCCTTGCTGGATTTGCTGAAAATATTGGCCTTGAAAATGTTCGTGCTGCAACAATTGTGTCTGCAGCTGTTGCTGCTCGTACTCGCTCCTGTCTTCTACAGGCTTGGGTAATTTTCTTACTCTATATCTTATGATCTGGTAATATTTTGTTTCAGTATTTGTGTTTTTTACAAGATTGTATTTTTGTAACAAATATTAGTGGAGGCAGTCTAGAAATCTTTCTTAGATTGTGGTATAACATCATTCCATTAAATATAACCACTGTGTCTGTGTATTTTTCTCTTTGATGGTCACAGGCATTGAAAGAGGCCAGTTTAAGTGTGGCATGCATGTAAATTCTATAATTTGACTACAGGTCTTAAAAATGAGTGCTGAGCCTGGAATTAATGTCTGAAATTTTGGTCCCATCAGATATCTCTTTTTTAGAAAGATCGTATTTGTCCTCTGGAATGCTCTGCTAAATTCATGCATTTGTTGTTTTCAATTATAGGCTCTGGAAATGCAAGGCAAACAGGTTGATGCTACGGTGGAACTGTCAAAGATATGCCTTCTTCTACGAATATTTCCTCCTGAGGAGTCTTCGGTGTGTATCTTCAATATTAATTTGCAAATTTTTCCCATTAAATTTGCCCACTTCCCTTGGATGGAAACTTTATTCATTAGAGCTTCTCCAGTGTTAGTTCTTAGGTTAATTCTTAAAGTTGAGAATTGTTCTTAACTTGGTTCACCATTGAAGGAGGAGGATGTGGATGCCACATGTAAAGCTGTTTCTTACTTCTTAACCATTAAAAAATAATTAAGAAGTCATTTGTGAGACCCATTTTAAAGGAATATAAAGATGTGGGATAACTTGTGGGGCCCATTTGAAGTTCTTAAAGAGTTCTACCATTTGAGTGAAAAGTCGCTAAACTTAAAATTGATGTGGCATGGTAGGACTAGGACCCATAAATAAGAGTTATGAACCCCTTTTATGGTGTTCACTAGGAGGATGCTCTTGTTCTTTGCATAAGGCTTGGTAGTAGTCATCTCTTTATAGTTATTCTTTCTTAAAACTGGAGAGGACCTCTTACAGTGACTACAATTAACATTTGTATGTATTCTATTTAGAATTTAGATATTAGATATTTTCATCTTGTTTTTGGTTTTGCTAAATGTAATTCCACTGGTATTTCTTAATATGAATGAAGAATGAAAAATTTGTAGGGAGAATATAAGATAGTACGCTAGTACGAAATAACATGGAGATATAAGGTTGGTTGGGTGGTTAAGAAAAAAGTGAAGAAGGGAAGGAAGGGAGAGAGAGGTTGTGGGTTCAAATACCTCACTAACAAAAACACTAACATTTAAGTGATTTAACAACTAACATTGGCCGATAAAAAAAAAAGTACCAAATAACATTATTTTATTAGAAGAAAAGGGAAAGTAAGAATAGGGTAAAAACTCCACCAAGGAGAGTAAACAAAATAGCATTGGGTGAAAAGAAAGTAAGAAGTGTTACAAATCTTCCCAATAGCTATACATGTCTGAAATGGCTTCATTGAAACAAGTATTGTCAGTACATCAAAGGCATGGCATAAACACAACCCTATGACAAGCTATGTCCTCTCATGGAATGCTGATTAGGACGATTAGGATTGAGGCATTAGGTAGATGGAAGGATTTTTCTTCTAACTCCTTGTCTGCTGCAGCATGTGATTTATCATGTATTAACATGCTACTTTCTACTAGCACTTACTATGGTATTTCTATGCAGCCTGAAATGGAGATGGTTAGTCGGGGCCTAGAAAAACACTTGAAACTGGAACAAAGAGAACACCTTATGTTTCTCTTTGGTAAAGTTTGTGGCGAGGACAGTCACAGGATTGCAAGAGAAGCCCTTGGGTTGGTACGAACCTGTTACCCTATTTTGCAGATGTTGCACAAATAATTACTCGCATAGAATTTAATTGTAATATAATTGCATCTTAAACTGCCAGAGTTGTTAAATAGTTGTTATGGTAGTGCAACCGGGAGAAGTCTTTCTGAAAGAATATTCCCCACATTGAATAATATGAAGGTTTTTCAATCTCAAATAGTATATTTTATTCTTGGCATGCTTGAGTGTGTTTTTTTTTAATTGTTTTTTTTCAAAGTTAGCGCTTTTGTGCTTACTTTTATAGTGGACTGTTGATTTCGCACTGAATTACATTCCGCTTGTGTATGATGGTGATGAGCTAGTCATATGGATATATAACTATGCATATAATCAAAAGCAAAATGCAGAAGCAATGCTACCCAGCTGTAGTGTTTGTTGAAATTAAAGTTTTTTCTTCCTCAGTTTTCATGTGTTGTTTGTTGATTAGGTTTGTTGAATTATGGATATTGAAGGTAATTATCTTTATTCTTTCCTCCTTTGGTGTTTACATTTTGCTTACTCATATTATCTATTTCTCCTTTTTTTGGTGTAGACGCATTCTCAAAATGGTTGCTCTGACCAACTTGAAGACGGCATCGCTCCGTGAAAATTAATCTCTGCCTTTGCCTCGTTTGGGAAAAACAACTGACTGAAGATGCATTCTTTTAGAGTATATACCTGTTTAATTGTTTAGATTATATCTGTTTATTCAATAATATTTAGATTTTAGATAGTTTCTTTTCGTAATGTATATTATTTTCAATGTCAAAAGACGATTCTTTTATTTAGTGTTAGCTTTAATAATTTTAATGTAGGAGTTCCTCCAACCAAGAATGAAAATTGACATATCATTACAAATTATTAATTTTGTTATAATTATATTAAAAGTTGTTTTTGAAGTATATTCACATTAGATACATGATGGTGTAAAAATATTTACACTAATAATATACCAAAATTAAACTCATTTTAAAGTACAAGTATTTCTTTGTGAGAGAAAAAAATGAACAAATATGTTTTTAATATTACTTTTCATGAGCGTGTATGTGATTCTTAAGAGAGTTATATATATGATAAACTTGTTATTCCGAAATTAAACCAATTTTTTGTTCACAAATTAAAAGTAAGAAGCATCTCTTGTTCCCTTGCAAGTAACATATAAATAGCCGTTATGCAAGTAATTTGCATTAATGAATTCTTTTATTGAATTAAGAAATTACTTTGCTAGACTATATAATATGAATGGTTTGAGCCTGAAAAAAATGCCGTGAGGAAAAATCTGTTACTGAGAAAAAAAATAGTTTCATAAAATGACACTTGGAAGCAAATTGACTCGAGCATAACTTAAAAAAATTAATTAATATTATTTATACTAAGAACATATATCTTATAGAATCTATTCTCAAATTCAATTCTCCAACAGCAATGCCAGTGGCAAGAAGTTAATAGCTATAAATGAAGTTTAAAGCAAGTAACAGATCTGTGAAGAAGAATATAAACCATAATCTGCAGTAACTAGCCAGCATAAGGAATCCTCTTTGCCAGCATGAAAGCAACATAAGTACAGTTCATTTGTAGCTTAAGCAAATCATCGGACTTGGCATGAGACCGCACCATATTTGGCATCGGCTGCACAAAAAGCAACACAATTTGTTCGCATGCAAGGCATTTCAGGTTTTACGGGAATGTCTTGGAGAGATATATGAATATAATTAACAGTAACAGCTTTCCAAATATGCGCCACTGTTTTGCCGTGCATTCCACAAGCATCCTCACAATTGAGAATCAAAACCCGATTTTCCTAACAAGGCAATGCAGCGATTCCCCGTGGGAAGTGGAATGGAGCCTCCGATCATGGTGTTGGAAGGGTGGCATAGCGACTTCGTATTAGTGATTTCAGTGTACCCATGTGCTCTTAATACATAATTGGGCACTTTCACTTTAGTAGTATTATCTGAAAATAATTTTATTTTAAAAAATTACATACCAAAATGGAATTTCGTTGTCCAAATCTTACAAAGTTACAAGGAATTATTGTGCGAAGGGACAATAAAACTAATTTATTGTATTATATAAAATAAAAATTCATTTAAGATCTAATAATTTAATTGATTTATTTAATCAAAATATATACTTATTATAACCACTTTAATTATTATAATTAACATAATTGTGCGTTTCTATCAGTTAAAAAGCAAAAAAAAAAATCAGTAAAAATTCGGAAGGAAAAGAATAAATATGATATTCTCATGCGACATTACGTATGTGCCAAAATCTTTTTTATAATTATATAATTGATATATAGTATATTTTAGTTTTTTTTTAAGTTTAGTTATATATATATATATATATATATATATATATATATATATATATATATCATACAGCCACCATCTTTCAACTAACACATGTCATTTGGTGTTGTGCTAGAAGTTCACTTTTTTTTTCCTCTCTTTTTTCACTCTCATATGGATATGAGCCTGCAAGGTGGCCATGCCTAGTTTACTAATATTTTCTTATAAGATAATTCGTCAAAATATTAGAGTATGCTTGACTGAATTAAAAAATATGATTTTTGTTTAAGCTCGTATTTGGTTTCGCTTAGATAATTAATTATGAATCCATAACTGATTTTAAATAAATTTTCACAAGTTTAATTTCACGTTAGTAGAGAGTTAAATTAATTATAGATTTAGAATTAGTTATTTATTGAAATAATTTTGAGTAAGTTTTACATTTATATTAATCCAAAGTTTTGTATTGAGTTTTATTCATAATTTAATTTTATTAAAAAAATTAAATATAAATCACATCAATTCATAATCAATTTTAATTTTATCAACGTTAATAAAAACTTACACTAAAAATATTTTTATTATAAAATTAAGATAAAAATAAAATTCATTAATGTAAGAATTATACAAAATTATTTCAACTTATAATTAATTATAAGGTATAGACAATGTTACGGTGGACTAGTATCTAAGTCGTTTACAGTGAATAATTATTTTTAACCGATAGATTAAATTTATTATTTCATGACCTCTCCTCCGGTAGGGTCACAACGTCGTTGCCGTGTATGCGCGTGTCGCTAACGAGATCCAAGGTTTTGCGTTCTGCGTCGGTGGTGAAAGACGTGGTTGTGGTAGGTCATGTCGTAGGTGACGGTGGTGGTGACTGCGGAACCAAGGCCGTTGACGGCGGTGATAATGAGAATGACAATGAGGGGGAATGAGAGTGAAGGTGCTGTGAGGAACCGTAAGATGGTGGAGAGTGATAGGGTTGCAGAAGAGGAATAGATCCAGTCTGGAGTGTGTAGGGTACAATCTTGGAAACTAGGTGAATTAAATTTATTCACCATTAACCACTTGTCCATGGTAGCATTGGCCTGTACATGCATAGTTAATTATGAATAAAATCAAACATTGTGAAAAATTATGAAATATCGATTCTAAATTCAAATTTAATATTTTAACTTGAAACAAAACACATATTTACACTATATTTGAGAAAATTAAGTTAAATATTGAAAGCAGTTATAGTAATCAGTTGAAAAAATTAGTTTATTAAATTATAAATATTTAATAAAATTAGTTGTTGAAATAAATGAAAAGTATAAAATGATAAAAATAAATAAAATTATGATTTATTTTAACAAAATAATTAAGAAATTGAATAAATATATTGAGAATAAAAATGAAAAATATAAAAAACTAAAAATTAGAATATTAAAAATTATTTATCAAATATTTAAGTAAATTTTTAACTAATAAAAATTAAAAATTAATTAAAATATCTTCTAAAAATAGCCTTAATCAACAAAGTGTATTTTATAACGAAACTGTAATAAAGCTCCCTTGCTGTAATCAGAATTTGTTGATTATCAGATTTCAATAGGTAAGTATTGTAACACATCTAGTAATTTTCACGTTATTAACTAAAATTAGTAATTTTAAAAGCAAAAAAGAAAGTTGAGAAAGTGTCGGCATTTACAAGGAGAATCTATTTCGATAACAGAATAGTATATTTACTACTAACATTTTCTTGCAAGACAATTAATAGTTTTTAAGTTGTCATTGTGGTAAAAATCTCACTTTTTTTAAGAGATCTTACAGAATTGATTTTGTAACCAAACTGTAATAAAGCTCCCTTGCTGCAATCCGATTTTAATAGGTGAGTGTTGGAGCATATCTCACTTGCAAATAGTATCCTAAAAAAAAAGAAGTAATTTTCTCATGATTAACTGAAGTTAGTAATTTTTTAAAAGGTAAAAGAATAAAAGAAAGTGTCGGCATATAGGAGAAAGATGAAGAATGAAGAATATTCTCGTAAGCTTTGCTACATAAATGAAATGGTTTCCATAAGTCTATTAATTTTGAACAGCAAAGCTTATTGCATAAATATTGGTGAACGCAGGCACAGAAACAGCAAAACCCTGCAAGTTGAAGCGAAAGAAACGTCTAACCCGAATAAAAATACCTAAAGAAATTGAATTTGGTGTAATAATACGGAGAGGAGAGGGGGTGATTCCACCACCGAACCGAAGCAGCGACACTGACACACCAAACTACAAATCCCCCTTTGACTCTACTTTGTTTCCCTCACATCTCATTGGTCCGTCACTTTGAGACGCGTCACTCCCAACTTTCCTCCCAAACACCGTTTTTGTGAGTGAGTTCAAAGCAAACAAATAATAAAACCATATAACCTTCTCTCGCTCTTATTAATAATTCCAAATCACAACCAAAAACGCAGTCCTCTCTCTCTCTCGGCCAATTTAAACTCCAATTTCCGTTTCCATTGATAGGAACTAGGAAGGAACCAATCTGAATCTGAATCTGAATCGAACTCGGAATCGCTTTGTCTTTTAATTTCGCCGCAGCTGCAGATCACATCGACTTTCACCTGAATGCTCTTTCTGGACTCGATTTAGGTTTGTCTTTGCTTCCTCAAATCCGAATTCCGCGCTTTACGCGCTCTCATGTTTTGTCGGTGAAGCCTTAATTTCGTATTTGCGTTTCCTTCTTTGCAAGATCTCGGTTCTGCGTAATCCTATTTTGTTTAATTTCGTGCTTCTTCTTTCGTTACCGTTGGGATCTCTGCTTTCTTTTGGAATTCGCGTTTAATGGTGTTGTCTTAAGCTATTTTGGAAGAGCAAGATCTGTCATCATTTTATTATTCTGAGATTATGCATAGAGGTTTTTTTTTTTTTTTTTTTTAAATGTTGATTCCGTTGCAGATCGAGTTCTTCATACCCTGATAGTGTGGGAGGATATACATGAAGAGCGGGATAATGGAATGCAGTGTTTGCCATTCCAAATTGGTTTCCCCCTCCGCCAAAACTATATCAAGGGCTTATGATCGCCACAAAAGTAGAATATCATCCAAGCAACGTGCACTCAACGTCTTTTTGGTCGTTGGTGATTGTGTTCTAGTTGGCTTCCAGGTGATCATCTTCTCTTAATTGAATATTTTCCTCTCAAATATTAATGCAAATGTGAGTTAATAGCTAGGAAGCTCAGACCACTACACATGACATCAATAATGTAAGAATATAGGACATCCTGCACATTTGTGATGTGTTTGAGGCTTCAGAGTCTGATCTAATTCTTTTCTATGTTATGTGTGTACTGCTGAGTGACAGTACTTTGTTTCCCTCCATGTGGGAAACCTAATTTCTCTCGCATTCACATGTTTATTGATTTGGAATTATCTTTTGTTTTCCTTGGTTTAATGATTTGGAAAACTTATTGGGTTGGGCAATCTAGAAGTGTATATATTTTTGCACGTGACCAGGATAGTTTTCCTTAGTCAAGTATTATATCTTGCATGTCAATCTATTGCAGTGTCATTTCTTGCATTATGTCTAGTTGGCAAAACGATTTTGTGAATTTAGTATAGGGTGCAAGACTCCAAAGCGTTGGCTCCTGCTTTGGCATTGTGAATAACTTAGGGATGTGATGAAGCATATTATAATCCTTTAAACAATTCCGTCATTTGCATATTTCGATTTCATTGACTTGCAGATCTACTTTTCAAATTTTACTAATCTAATAGTCTGATGTAAATTAGACAGTTCACTACTGTTAATTTGCTAACTCATGCAACCTCTATGCTTCTTGTTGAGTGACTGACACATATTATATCTTTTTAATTGGCAGCCTATCCTTGTCTATATGTCCAAGGTGGATGGGAAATTCAATTTTAGCCCAATTAGTGTTAATTTTTTGACCGAGATTACGAAGGTTTTCTTTGCTATTGTTATGCTTCTTCTCCAGGTTAAGATCATTTTCCCTTTGTCTATATTCAAGCATTTTCTGTCTTTTCAATTACTTATAATTAAAGAATGTGTCAAGTGAAAAGTAGATTATGGAGGAGGCACTGGCACATATATTGAAGTAAATCATTAGTAAATTGTGATTTTAATAGGAGTTACTGTTTTTTCTATTGTGACAGGGCATCCCTACATTTCTGTAGTGGATGCCAGAGTATGGATCTGTCATTTATCTTTTTGAGTAAACAGCAACTGAAGCGAACGGTTGGTTGATTGTGCAGGCTAGGCATCAAAAAGTTGGGGAGAAACCTCTTCTCTCAATTTCTACATTCGTGCAGGTACTATATAAATTTGTGAGAACCATATATTGTTCAGACATAGAGCATTTCTTCAGTGTTTGCCATTTCCTAGTCTAGGGTTCCCTGTTTCCTGGGTTGAACTGGATTACTCCGTTTCCATTGTATAAGCATGTTTTGTAAAAAATAATAAAGAATCACCAACCACTTTACTACTTTAGGGCATAGAGTGCATTTGTAGTTCAGTGTTTATTCGTACTTTTCTAACAGTGAATATATGGGATAGCATCTTGTTTTTGAGTTTTTTTTTTTTTTTCATTTTTTCTTTATATATCACCAAATTTAAACAATTTCAAAATTCTAGATGGTAGCTTTTCCTGACAGCTTTTGATACTTATTTTTGTATCTGGTATTTTGTCCCTTGTAGGCAGCTCGTAACAATGTCCTTCTGGCAGTTCCTGCACTTCTGTATGCCATAAACAACTATCTGAAGTTTATCATGCAGGTATGTAGAATTGACCCATAAACGATGCATAAGGGTTTAGGCTACACTGATAGTCATTAGAGATTTAAATTTTCTGGTTAATGTGTACGTGTTAAGTTCAAGAATTGGTAAACTTCTTTGTTTTTAATTCATGGGTTTTTGTCCTAAATGGATAGATGTTGCTAGTGCGTATTTGTAGATTTACTTTTCCAAATCAGAAAGACAGAAACCTAAAGCTATTAAAAAAGCATGATGGTTGGTCGTTGCTTGCTTGAATACTAGGATTGCTGTTTTTTTAGCAGTCATGTTTTGTTTATTATCTTGTTTACCTTGATCATAGTTTTATGCTGTTGCTTTGTATTATGATAAACATCTATCTTCTAATCAGATCTAATATAATTCAGAGTTCTTCTCTCTTTTCATCATTGATTATAAATATACGCTGCTGCTTTGTATTATGATAAACATCTATCTTCTAATCAGATCTAATATAATTCAGAGGTCTTCTCTCTTTTCATTATTTTCCATGTAAGTGTTCATATTATAGTCAGCTGGTGTCTTAAAATAAATGCCCACTGCTTAGCCATGCATTTATTTGTATCATGTTTTTGATATTTCATCGAGAGTATAGAATCATTTTCATTAGTTTAAAAGAGAATTGAATCTGGTTATGAAAATTCATATAACTTAACTATGATTGTTTGGTCACATTTTACACATTTTAAGAAATTGTTGGACCTAAGGGAACTTACGTGTTGATTTCATGTTTCATGCAGCTGTATTTTAATCCTGCTACTGTGAAGATGCTAAGCAATTTGAAGGTAATTTCTAGTTCACTGTTCTGTATGATTGAATACCAGTATTATTCTCAGCTTAGTAATAGCTTGCCTATGCATTGCATATGGTATATCCCTTGTGATGGCTGCTGGAAACCTCTCAAGTAAAACTATTACTTGTGCCTCATTTTACTAGTTTTTAGTCCATTGTTCTTGACTGAGTTTTCTTTTTTATTTATTTCTGGAAATTCTCATATATTCTTCCCTCTGTTATTTTTTTTACTTTTCATTCTTTTCCGTTATTTTTCTGACAATTATTCCTTGAAACAACTAGAAATATTCTTCTCTTGATAGTTTGCTTGAGTTGAACTAGTTTGTAATGGCATACTGTTGACTTTGCATGTTTCAGGTTTTAGTAATAGCACTTCTGTTAAAGGTGATTATGAAGCGCCAGTTTTCCATCATTCAGGTTAGTGTGTTAAGCTCTGTCTTGTCTATAGGGATAAGAAAGGTGCCTTATGGTCGTTCTGTGGTTCTTTACTGTTGAACCTTAGCAAGTTGTAATCCTGATATAAATCCCAATTGCTTCTCCTCCTTATGTTTTGCTGGAAAATTGATTTATTCTTTTTGCTGCAGTGGGAAGCTCTTGCTCTACTGCTCATTGGTATAAGTGTTAATCAACTAAAATCTTTTCCGGAAGGAACTACAGCTTTGGGTCTTCCTGTCACAATGGGTGCATATGTCTATACATTGATCTTTGTAAGTGATGTTTGTTAATTATTCTTTTGATATATTATTACTGTGCTTTTTTTTTTATTAAAAAAAAATTGGTTCTCCACTTTTATTTGTTGAATTTTTAACCTGGGAATTATTTTGCAGGTCACGGTTCCATCATTGGCCTCTGTTTATAATGAGTATGCTTTGAAGAGCCAATATGATACAAGCATTTATCTGCAGGTGATGCATGGGGAATTGCAAAAAAATTCATTATTGGACTGTATCTTTATTAAGTCCCGAAAATATGAGTTCAAAATTGTGTTTCTGATAGGAAGGAGAATTATGATTTCCTTTTGAAGCTGTACTGTCTAGAGTGTTACATAGTTGTAGTTCTGCCTTTTCATGTTTGTGACCAACAATTAGTTCTTGTCCAGTTTTTAAACACTTGTGCATACACACACATTATTAGAATTGAAATGTAATTTTACAGTTTATATAATCTTGGTCACTGAGGCCTGCAGCTTTACATCAAAGGTTAGGGATTGTCTGGGGATTTGGGTAGATGTCTTAGAAAAGCAACTAACAATGATGCTCAATTTCTAACTCCAACAATCATGTTCACATCCTGGAGGACAACAGATAAACAAAATAAAATAAATGGGTAGTTTCAAGAACCACAGTTTAGTGATGCTAGGATTCTTAAACTATATTTTTTTATCACCTACATATATTAATTCTCTATTTATTGATTTACAGAACTTATTCTTATATGGATATGGAGCTATATTCAATTTTCTTGGGATACTTGGGACTGTTGTTGTCAAAGGTGAGAATTAGATCTATAATTTCTGGATAATGATGTGGACATTTTAAACATGGTGCTAAGCTATTGAAAAAAAAATGTAACTCAAACAAATTGCATGTGCTGTTTGATTTATTTATTTATTTTGTAAATTAAAGCAACAGACCTGATTATTTTTCCCTAAAAACTAACATTAATTTTAATGTTAATCTCTTTCATTTTGAGCTAGCTGCAATTCTAGCATTCAAACCATGTATATAAACCAGATGGCACTTAATTAATCTCAATCATGTTTTGGAATATTGTATATTTGTATTCATGTGTTTCTGTCGTAAATCATCATGTTTTTTATACACATGCCATGACAGTTCCATATAAACTGATTCCATTATTAAGTAGAATCAGTGATGGTTTAATTCTGGTTGTTGATTCAATCTTTGTTGATAGAAAAACTCATAAATGATTTTTACCTGAGTTTATAATGTGTTTTCTGATGCTCAAACTAGCTGATTTTTGTCTGCTGTTTTAAATTTTCCAGGGCCTAGCAGCTTTGATATCCTACAAGGTCATTCAAAAGCCACAATGCTTTTGATAGCAAACAATGCTGCCCAAGGGATTTTATCCTCTTTCTTCTTCAAATATGCAGGTCAATGTTCAAATATATATTTTTATTCTTTATATTGCGTTTATTAGGAGGGCGAGCCCTGACACAGTAGTAAAGTTGTATCATGGGTTCGAATCCAGAAACAGTCTCTTTGCATATGCAAGAGTAAGGCTGCGTACAATATCTCTCCCCCTTACTTGTGTATAGCATGGAGCCTCCGGGCAATGGGGTACGTAGTTTTTGAGGGCGATTCTAGTGATTTGTTGGTCATGGGTTCGAATCTGGAAACAACCTCTTTGCATATGTAAGAATAAGGTTGCGTACAATATCCCTCCTCCTTATCTGCGCATAGCGTGGAGCCTCCGGGTAATGAGGTACGTAGTTTTTTGTGGGTGAGCCCTGGCACAGCAGTAAAGTTGTGTCTTGGTGACTTATGGAAATAGCCTCCTTTTGTATATGCAAGGGTAAGGCTGCGTACAATATCCCTCTCCCTAACCTGCGTATAGCGTGGAGCCTTCGGGTAATGGGATACGTAGTTTTTTTTTATTGCGTTTATTAGAAGCTAAAACAAGATGCTGGTATGATGAATTTTTGTAGATTGACATGCTATCTATCACTTCTCCCAATAACCTATTTGATGTGTTGCAGATACAATTTTGAAGAAGTACTCGTCAACAGTAGCAACAATCTTCACTGGTATAGCATCTGCTGTACTATTTGGACATACTTTAACAATGAACTTCGTTATTGGCATCTCTATTGTATTCATCTCAATGCACCAGGTAAGTTGAATTTGGCAGATTCTGGTTGGTAAACTATGATGATTTTTTTTATAAAAATAATCTTTTGTATCACTATTCATGCTAGCTTTCTTTTCAGTTCTTTTCACCACTTTCAAAAGTTAAAGATGAACAAAATGGTGTGCTGGAACTGCATGATGTTCATGACAAACAAAGGTACTAGCTAATTTCTTTACTGATCTAAAAAAAAAATCCCTTTTGTTAACTGAGTCATTGATATGGGTTTTACTTTATTTTGGGTCCAGAGAACTCTATAATATCTCTTTTTCACGATCATTGTATATTTGATTCCTTGACCAACCACCAGCTCATTTCAGGGAAGATGGAAAAATAATTCCTTTCCTTAATTGGAAGTTCCTGAAAATTTTAGTTGTTGGACATTTCTTCTTATTATTTTTTTTTTATGGCAACATGACAAGAAAGTTTTTGAAAGAAAACACATTTCTTTCTTCCTTTGCGATAACAAATGGCTTTTGTTCATTCCAGGTCAAAGGAATCCTTTATAAATATGGCAGCTGGAGCAAATGAGGAGGTGCGGATCTATTATCTCATTGTTCTATAATTGAGAGTTTTTTTTTTTATACTTTAAACTAATCCTCAAGGTTTTGTTGTTAATATGCATTTTCCAGGCCACTCATCGTGTTGGACATGATGAGAGACAGCCACTTCTTCCTTCCTAGATTGATCTACTGTATGTTTTCTTTCCATTTTTATTGTTGGTCTCTTTGAAATTCTGGCTAATTATTTTATTGACCCTGCTGAATGATTTTTTCTTGTCTCGTGTATTATTTTTAACTTCAATAGTATTTCTAGCCCAAGGCAATGCGTTTGTGTCGGTGCAAATCAAATATCCCACTCTAAAGGTTTCCGAGTCTATGACCATTTTTACGCTATAAACAATCCAATCATTTTGTGTATATCATTGCAGGAATTTCAAAAAAAAAAAAAAATTGGTGATATTGCTGGTAGCATTTGACCACACCACACAGTTTAAAGTAAAAAAAAAAAGTAATTTCTGCCTTTCTGGGATAGCTTTCTTCTGATGGGTTCTATCTACTTGGTTCATGAAGAAAGGCATGAAACTTGACTTCGGGAGCTGGTGAACAAGCCATGACTTTCAGTTGCTGAAGATTTTGATAGAGAATGGCTTCGCAAGAGCTTTTGGCATATCAATGTGGATTTTACTTGTATTACATTTTTTTTATCTTGGACATTTTATTTCTCTTTTTAATTTTTTTTTCTTGGTATATTTACCTCATCCTGGTCTAGAACTATTGTGTTATTATTTACATTTATTACATGATTTTGTCATTTCATCTTTATGAAATTATACAGGTAAATAAAGAAATTGGGTTCTTGTAGAAAATTATATTTGCGTGCATATAATGAAATAGTAAATGATATTTACATATGTTGTTTTGTGTCAGCTGTTCGATATACTTTTTATATCATTTCTACACAGAGAAACATAATTTTGGAAACTGAAATCACTCGTCTATATAAATTGAACTAATCCCTTTTAGCTTGCTTTTTTTTTTTTTTTTTTTTAATAAAAAAATCCACCAATTGTTTTAATGTTGTTTCAAATCAATCGAGTGGGATTTTGATTTGGGAGAAGACTCAACTGTCACCTCACCTTGTTATTATCCAGCAAGTGCTAACTAGTGTCCAGGTATTGTTAAGAAAGTAAAAGAGGAAAAATAGTATTCGAATGTAGAAAATGCATTTTTTTAATAATTTTAAATGTGTTCGTATACGGTTTTTAATTAAAAATTAATTCCTTAATCAGTTCTCTAAGTGTATGAATATAATTTCACAATTTACATAAATTCAAAAATAGGGAACTAATATTAATTATTATATTATACTTTTTAATTATTAATCAATTACTCCGTATGATTTATCTATATAATTGGATGAAAATATCATTAACGGCTTTCTTTTTTTGTCAACCACATTGCCATTCACGTAAGACAGTAATATTCTTGATAATTTTGTTTTACTATATTATAACTTGAGTCATAATTTAAAAATCTGAATAAAAAGTATTAAAGCGAATCAAAATAATAGACAAATAAATAAATCATGCATCTTCCAAATGTCGAGATATGTTAATACCTATTAAATAAAAAGTTAAATGCATACTAAGTCAACCAAAAAATAAATGGAAAGTCGAGATGTCAAAATTGTCTACAATGAAAAACTCAGTAAATAACATGAATTTAAATTAGAATACAAAATTTAGAGAGTACACTCTCACTCTCTTAATTAAGTATTCTTTATAGTATCTTTATTGTCTTCTTAATTTAGATGTGTATTTCAAAATTCACACGTTATCTTACAACTAGAAAAAAAAAAACCTCCTTATATCTTTGTAAATTTATCATCTTAACATTCTATCGTTTTCAATATACTCCTTTTTAATCTTTATTTTTAAATTATTGATAATTAAAAATAGTATTATATCACAATTTGAATTAATCTTAAATATAAAATATAATTTATATTTAAAATGTTTACTTATTATAAATTTAATTATATAAAATAAATATTTATCAATAACAACACACGTTAGTTTGAACTTGGTAATTTCCTATATATATATATATATTATATTATTTGACTAAAAATTTTGATGAGGTATTTTTTGTGATTAGCGATTGGTCTCCAGATTTTTTTTTTAAAAATCCTTATGCTTGCGAAGTTGCCCTAATCTAAAAAAAATAAAATTTATGAATTAAATCAAATAGAAAAGAAAAAAAGAAGTAAATATTGTAGGAGGAATAACGGGAAGAAAGATGAAATTATTTATTTTTTATTCCTTTGTGGTTTGGCTGCTGATGCGGCAGAAGGGACCTACGAATGGATGGGCTTTGGAAGTGCTACAGAGGCCTCTACTGGGCTCTCATATTCCCAGCTGCGCTTTCAAGCTCCTTCTGCTGCTACTTCCAACCAGAAAGAACCTCTATCAGCCTTGCAATCAAGCTCATGTCAACGGTGCTTTGGTTCTCATTTTCTGTTCAATTCTCATCATCCGTGAATCGTCTCGTCTACAGCAGTTTTTGTTATTTAATTTAAACGAACAACAATTTCGTTTTTTTGATTAACAGCTTTTATATATTAATGAAAAGTTTGAAACCTCGGACCTATCCCTCCCTCGGAACCAACAATTGGTAAGATTTCATCAGCTTATAATGCAGCAGCGATGAGTTTAAAGTTCAAAAGTCTATGTTATAACAAGAGAAGTAGACTAAAGTGAAGAAAGAAGCAGATCCAACATAAGAAAATAGTCAGTAAAGTAAGGCCTTGTAGAATCTTAAACAGGAACAAAATTCTCTGACTTGACCTTGTATTTCCTTCCTTCCTCCAGAGCAGTTAAGTAAGGGTGATGCAATGCAGCAAGCTCTCAGCGCTGCATAAAAAAAAAAGTATCTATATTCGATAATGGATCTAATGAGAAATAAAAAAAGAGATAGAAAAGTGTAATTAAGATAATGGGAAACCTGAGGAAAGGGTGGATGTGGAGTTAGGTGATGAGAATGAAATGGTTGTTGGTTAATTGCAGAGTTTAACAGTGCAGGCAACAGCCTGGGCCCAGAACTTGAGCCTGGCCTTCACATCTTCGGGGTGGTCACCTGGACTGGAGATTTTCCAGTTGGGAGAAGGGTTCTGGGACATGGAATAACACAACTCCAGTGCGGGCAAGGTGTTGCATAACTCTGGTATCTCCTCATAGCTGAAGCCGAATCCCAGATCCAAACACCCCTTCAACTCCTCCAGATCCTCGTCCGTTAAACTCTTTGTCCGACCCAGATCCTCCAGCAACACTTGCTTCTTCTTCTTCGACACCTCTTCCATCCTACTTTCTACTTTCTACTTTCTCTTTCTCCCCACCACTATTTATCTATCTATGCCTCCGCTCCTTAATTCTATGTCACTCATGCATCCCCATCATACATACATACTCAACTCACTGACAGCTGTTATTCATTGCCACCCTTAACACCTCACTTCCTACTTATCTTTAATAATTTTGTTTTTTACGCACTCTCCAATCTCCATTATAATACACACAACACAAGTGCCAGACCCGAGATTCCAGAAGCTTGTGTCCCTCCTTTTCGATTACTCATTCTTCTCTTCAACATCTTATGTGTAATTCTTTTTTTTTTTTTTTTTTAAAGATACTCTATATATATGCTGCTATGATACGCTATCATGCTTTTTAACATACTCCCCCTCTTGAAAATTAAATATACGTCCCATCTCAATCTACTTTTATCCTCAACTGCCAATTACTATTTTTATGTGATTAATATCTAATTTTTTCGGAAACTTTATTTTACTACCAATCATTAAAATTAATCTTCATAAATTTGAAAATTATAAAAACAAAATCAATAGAAAATATGTTCATAATTATTTACTGCCATCAAAAGGTTTATTTATATATTAAAAATTAATTATATTCACATTAGCTGTTTTGAAATAAAAGAAGAAAAAAAGTGTAATTTAAACTTGTCGATTTACACTAAGAAAGAAAAACTAGATGTAAAATGTTTAAATTCATCATTTTTAACACTTATATTTTTATACAGATTTAATCATAGAAGATAAAAATTTGTGGCAGTGGACTTGGTCACTAAAGAAAGACAATTTGAGAGAAAGTGGAGTTAAGAAAGGTGAGTGGGTCCTGTAGTTTTGTTTGTTGTGCAAACCGGATTTGTTTGCATCAATTCCATTCAAGGGATGCGCATGTGATGTGAGTAACAAAGAATCGATGCAAACGAGGGGAAATTATTGAAACAGACAAATGAATAAAACTTTTTTAAAAGTATATTATATATCATATATGACAGTCCTATATCATTTATTCAAATTCTGTTTTTATTTTCTTTTTTATAAATTAAATAAAATTATTTATTACCCAAAAAAGGAAAATTAATATTTACTAGTGAAATATACTTTCTTTTAGTTACTTACAAAAATTAATATTTACTAGTGAAATATATTTTCATGTGCATTTGAATATTTTTCACTTAGAGTATTTGAATACTTTCTCATATTTTTTTATGGTTTTTCTGTGAAACGTCATTAGGTATTAGTTTATTGATCTAAGTAATCAAATACTCAAAAGAGTATTCAAATACTTCATTAGATACTCGTTTATATACATATATATATATACATATTTTCACAAATTAAAGAGAATTCAATGTAAATGTAGACAAGCTAAGTGATTAATTAATAATAAATACATCTAATTAGTTTGCAGTTCAGTTTTAAGTAATCATGGTTCTGGAGCTTTTGGCCAGAACATTCAGAAAAAAGAAGAATTTTTTGAGTTGTAGGCAGATGTTACGTGACAACACTGTAAATGTAATAAGTAATCTAATATTATGTTAACCAACTGTTAAAATGATTGCTGGATGTTTGCAGTCATCCACGGGTGCCAGGGCCGAAAATTTTGAGGAAAAAAATTATTTCTTTGTATAAGAGCTATATGTTAAGTAATCTTTACTAACATATATATATATATATATATGTGTGTGTGTGTGTGTGATTTTTTTAGACGTGAGACTTTTTGTCTTCAAAAAATTAAAAATAAATATTTTTTTAATTGATGGACCTAAAATCAAAATTTCAGTTATTTTACTCTTGGATCAAGAGTCGTGTATTAAAACAATCTAAAGTCAACAGGTGCACCATAGAGAAATGAAACAACTCATGTCTTTTCTTCTTTTTCACAGGTGCACCAAGAGCACGGGAATCTACATAATTTAGAAAAAAGAAAGCATATTCAATTAGAAAAATGAGTGGTTAGGAAATATATATTGGACTAAAGTGTACACTTCCACGACCAAACTTTGGAGAATAGCATATACATAGAAAGCAACATATATAGCTTTTGCAATTTGAATTGTGTCTGATTCCAGACAGGAGGATGAAACCTTCTTGAATTTGTCTGATTGATAATGAACATGTGGGTTTGTATGAAATTCAGTAACTGAAGACATGCAATTTGTAAGTTTGTACATGCATCAAAATTAAATGAAACCAGCATGAGATGAATTACAATGTTTGTTCTTTTTTGTTGAAGAACGTACATTTCTTCTATCAGAAACCGGAGGAATACATACATGATACATCAGATAGGGTGGACTTCTCTACGAAAAATAAACGGATAAAGGTTCCCCAAATTGAATCAGATACCATAAAATCCGGTGTGAAATTAATTATCTTTGTACTTTGTATCATAACTTTTCAATTACTACACGTGAAATGCAACGCTGTTCTCAACAAGGAGGGAGAGTATATACAGGACTACATCATTAAGTTTGAAGGATCATTATATCACGTGTGATGATTTAAAAAATATATTTTAGGATATGATCTTAATTATAAAGAAAATATTGAAAAGGAATTACATAAGCTATATCTGAATTCTGAAGATTTAGGTTCCACGGAAATAACGATGCTGACCAAAATAGAAATTACGGAACCCATGCATAAGTTTTTAAGATTTATACATCTTTTTTCCTTCTTTCAATTCATTAATTCAAATTATTTTTCAATTATGATTCAAATAATAAAACATCAAACATGATTTCATAGTCTGAAAATTGTTCAAATTAACCTTTAAAAAAGAAGTAAATTGATTTAATATACGGAATAATCAATATCAGAAGAATTTTAATTAAATGTATAATATTATCACTAATATTTCTATCAAAATATTTGTTTTTATAAATAATTCATTTACACAATTTAAGTTCTATACTAAAAATGTACTTTACACATCTTAAATATAATTTTATTTTTATTATTAAATAAATTCTTCATTAAATAGAAAATGATATTCACATAATTTGATATATTTTTACATAAAATTTACTTAATAATCAAACAGAAATATGGGCAAAATACAATAAAAAAAAGTCTGTATGTATATCAACAGGATACTTGGATCTCACCAAAAAAAGAAATGATTTTTTTATGAGTGGGAATGAAAAAAAAATAAAGTTAAAATTAATTTTTTCAGTCTTTTAATTAATTTTTAACATTTAATTTGATCTTATAATTTTTTAAATAAATTCAATTTAATCTTTTAGTCTAAATTATAAGAAATCACAATTTGAAATCATTTAATAGCGATTTTGAAATATCACAAAATATATATTTTTTTTAAAAATAATCAATTTTAAAAATTAGAGGATGAAATTGAGTTTAAAAAAATTATAAAATCAAATCAAATAAATTTTTAAAATGAAAAAATCAAATTAATCCTAAATAATAAATTAAAATACAGAAAAATAATTTAATAAAAAAAAATTATATTTGGAATACTCTTGCTTTCCATCAAATAACTGCTCTATGACTAATGCGTAATCGATCCATCTCAAGCTTTCGTCTCAATTGGGGGACAAGAATATGTTCATCTTTAAATTTGATATATACTCCTAATAATGACCATTATGCAAAGCCAATTTTTCCTCATTATTACCACAGTAGTTGCAGTTGCATTCGTACGTTCACTATCAAATAAGATTTGAATCATTTTTTTTTATGTATAGATTTGAATCATATTGTTTACTTTGGTTTACTTGACTGGTTTAATTGTGATATACTGTTAAGGTATAACATTTTTTTTGTTAAGTTGTCAAATTTAACTAATGGAAAAAAGAATAAGATAGAAAGAAGGATTTAAAAAAAAAATTCAAATGCAGAATTTAAAAAGAAATATTTGTGTGTTTCAACGTAATTACCTAATCAATAGATTTTAAGTGAAAGAAGTTGAGAATGACTAATTTTATTTTATTTTCTCCACGCAAGAGTCAGGATGATATAGTGTTTGTAATTGCATTAAATTTTATGTTCTAGAAAAATATTATATAACTTAAATTTTTATATCATTTTTT